>PVKZ01002084.1:0-267745 GCA_004027375.1 Macroglossus sobrinus
CTTGCACCCTTTCATTAGCCCATGGTTTTAAAACAATAGATTAAACCACTCACGTGTTAGGGCCACTAGTTAGGAACTACCATCGACACTGGCATATGTGTTAGGGTTGGGGAACAGGATCTGAAAGCCACAACCAAAGTGACCCTCTGTTTGATGGTGTGGTTCAAAATGACACAATGAAAAAGCCTAGAGAGGCTTGGATGAGAGCGTGTCCCTTTCCTCTGCCTCCTCCCTCAGCTCGTCCTTCCTGCACATTTGTGGGGGCGGGGTCCCCTCAACAAGCCAAAACCCGTCTCAGGCCAGCTGGGAACAGTGAGCATGATGAAAGTGAGCAACCTTATGGAACAGACCCAGAAAATAACATTAACCCAAAAACAAAGTAGATGTCATTTGTGATTTAACATGTGGTATCTTGGGAACAAAAGCATTTTTTACTCTCCCTGAAGCTTTGTTGTCCCAGGCTGGAAAAACTAATTAGGAGAGAACAACTAGAAATGAATTTTCCAGCTTTCAGCCCTGTTCTTATAAATGCTGGCCGGAGCATGCTGCCTCTCCGTCCCCTCAGTCCATACAATTAGCCAGCCGACATCCCTGGTCCCTGCATGATAATGAGCCGAGTTTCACAGATGTCCTTCAGACATTGTTTTCATCCTTGGTCCAGTAGGATTTTTCTGACTTCTTTCTAGAATTGTATCATGTACTATGAGACAAGGAAAATAGCATGGAAGTCAGAAGCAGATCAAGGATTAATGAATGGGCAAATTAAACAAATATTTGTTGGGTGCTTTCTGTAGGTCAAAACAGTTTTTGTCAGTGCAGTGAAAATACTGTTGTGAACAAAAGAGTTGATCCCAGCCCCAGAGAAGCTTAAAATTCTGGTGTGTGTGTGTGTGTGTGTGTGTGTGTGTGTGTGTGTGTGTGTGTGTGTGTGTGTAGGGGGAGAGAGAGAAATATGTAACATAAATTTAGGCAGTGATGTGTTATTAAAATAATAATAATAAAGCAGAAGTTAGGGAGTGACAATTTTATTTTTTTATTTTTAAAATTTTATTTTATTAGTTTCAAGTATATAGTACATTGGTTAGACATTTATATAGTTTATTAAATGATCCCCCTAATTGCTCTTTCTTCTCCTCTGGCTCTCCACCTAGACATCACATTAATGCTGACTGCATTCTCGATGCTATGTTCCCCATCCCTGTGACCGTCTATCAACTTGTAATTTGTATTTCATTCTTTATGTTCCTTAAATTCCAAATATAAGTGACATTCTATAGTATTTATCTTTCTGTGTCTGACTTGTTTCACTCAGAATAATAACCTCTAGATCTATCATGTTGTTGCGAATGGTAGGATTTCATTTTTTTAATGGCTGAGTAACATTTCATTCTATATATGAATCATAACTTCTTTATCCAGTGGTCTGTAATGGGCGTTTAGGTTGCTTCCATATCTTGGCCATTGTAAATAGTGCTGCCATGTACATAGAGGTGCACAGTTCTTTATGAATTATTGTTTTGGTTTTCTTTGGATAAATACCCAGAAGCACAATTGCTGGATCAAAAGGTATATCCATTTTTAATTTTTTGAGAGTGACAATTTTAGATGAAGTTGTCAAGGTAGTTATCTCTGAGTGACATTTGAATTGAGACCATAAGAAGATGAGGGAATATCCTTTAGGCCTATTCTATGCTGGGGGAAACAGACCCCATCTGGATGGATGGACATGAGGTTGGTGTGTTTGTGAAATAGCCATGTGGCCAGTATGACTGAGCAGAGAGTGTGTTGGGGCGATGTGGGGAGATGGGTTTGAACCCCAACTCCCACCACCAAGTGGCGGCAGAACTTTTCTCAATGTATTCGATCTCTAGGAATCACCGATTCTTTGCAGTTATTAAGGTTTTTGGTCACAAGTAACAGGACCCAACTTTGAGCTAGGCTGAATGCAAAAACAGAATTTACAATAAGTACATAAAAAAGCAAAGGCAGGAAAAAATCTGGGCCTCAAGAAAGAGCTGGAACCAAGACCTGAGATTAAGAAAACACCACCCAGGAGACAAGACTTTTACTGTCACTCACCTTCATTTCTCTGTTCATATCAGCTTTCTTCTCTCTCTGTGGTTCAGCTCTATCTACTCCCTCCCCACGTGGATCTCCCACAGCCCATCAGTTTACTTAATCAGCCCAAATGCCAGCTGTCCCCAAGTCCAGCCCCTGTTCTTATCCTGCACCAGCGCTGACACAGAGCTCTTCACCACGCAGGACACAGCCTGCTCTCCTGAAAACATGAGAGACTCATCCGATTTTACTGAGGGGTCCACAGTAAGGACAGAGGGGGTTACACTGCACACTGCCCAGCACGTTTTCAAATCCCTCCTCTGCTCATGAAGCTTTCCAGCAGCAGCTGATCAAGAATTCTTCTCTTTCTGTCGCTACCCCAAACACTTCATCCGATTTGCTCTGAGTGTTCCTTTGCTGACCCCACAAGCACTCCAACCAGGCTTCTCCGTCCCTTGGCCCTTTCGTGATCAGGGACATCAACTTTCTCCCAGCTCATACAGCTGAGTGTGAAATCTCAGCACCACCCATCCCACCATGGTAGTCAGCAAACAAAGATTCTCCAGACACGAGGACCCACTCTCTGAGAGGATTCATTTCATTACAAGGTACTGATCCAGCCACCTGTATCTCTGAATCCTGATTCCCTGTATCCGCGGGAGAATATCTGATTGGCGTGGCTCGTGTCACATGCTCACACCTCTGGTCCAATCAGCGCTGACCAGAGAACGAGTTACCGTTGTGGATTAAGGAATCCGACAGGACAAATTCCTAGATCATGCAGAGCTCCTTCGGAGATGGACAGTGTTACCAAAGATGCCCCTTACTTTCTTCACGAATAATATGGAAACAAAAATACATTCCTCTTAGGGTTGTTGTTCTCGCCAAACAAAACAACACGTGAAAGGGGCATTCCAAGGTATCTCACACTCAGAAATGTTGTTTTCCTCCTCTTCTCAAGAAACGAACAAATAACCTTCAAAAAACCTCTCCCTTGGTTTTCCAAAATAATCCCAGCTTCCATACGCTGCCTAGTTCTAGACCATGCATGCAAACTGTTCATCTGAAAAATATAGTCACTGCAGTTATATTTAACAAGTAGAAACAATTATTAAACAAAGGTATTTAGATCCTGTTCTCTCTCTCCTGATAGAAGTCCCCTCCTGCTAGGTCAGTTTTGGTGTTGTCTGGTGAGACTGTTTCCTTGCATGCCTGCCACTGCTCAGGGTCCTGATCTATGGATGGGAGGCGATCTACTGGGAACAACAGGGAATCGACTTTGAAAAAAGAGAGTCTAGAGTGGATTGCAGGGAGGGAGGCTTTGGGGAAGATTTTTGAGAAAAGTAGGAGATACAGAGAACTAGAAAAATTGCATCTAGAGAGATGTCAACACAGGGTGTGCACTGGCTCCTTGCTAATGATACTTGAGAGATGCTGGTAAGATTAGAATTATTCTAATTACTCCTGACTGCTCAAATCAGTCTGAAACTTTCTGTTGAAACAGAGCCACATGGGTATCTGGGCTTTATTTTGTCTACATATAGACAATTAAAAAAAAACACCTCTTTTTTTCAGGAAATTACCATATTTGGGGGGTGAGAAGCTTACATACTTAAATTAAGAAGGCATTAAATGATTGGAATATAATATACAACATACAGTAATGTGTAGAACTGAGTATAATCACAGGTTTAAGCTATATCTAGAGTGATAGAGGCAATCATGATTCACAAACTCTCCAACCAACCGCAGTTTCCTGAGCAATGAGATATTTACAAAAATTATGGAAAGTCCTTTGACATTTAGACAAATAATTCATTCTGTGTGAAAAGCAAGTTTCCTCAAGGGAGTTTCTAAATAATAATTTTTCTTTTCCACTGTGCAAATAAGAGTCTTTATTGATGTAGCGTCAGTATGAGAATGCCTTCCAGATCACCAGAGCACCCTTTCACGAATCATCTTTGATGAAAAATTAAACAGAGACTAAAAGACTTCCTGCTTTATAGTTAATGAGCAGACAGAAACACATTCAGGAAACATGAATCAAATTTAAAATTTGCATCTAAACTTCTTTAAAATAAAATAACATACACTTTTCAAAATTTTGATTATAATAGTAATGTATACTATGGAATACTATGTAGAAAAGAATGAGGTTGGCTTAGATGAATTGATATACAAGCATATTTATTATTTATTTTTTTTCTTTAAATAGCATTTTACAGAGCAATACGTTAAAAAGATCCAGGTTGACAAAAACAAAAACCTAGGGAGGTCATGTAGATAACAAAATTGTAGAAGGCCAGGTATATAACAATAGGTACCAAGATGTTTATGTTGTAAAAAAAAAGAGAGAGAGAGAGAACTATTTGTGTGGTTATGCAACCTTTTAAATCATTGTGTGGGTCAAACAAAATACCCTACTGGGAGTATCCAGTTCTCCTGAGGCTTTTGTAAGCAATAATAAAGCAACAAACAAAACAAAACACTCTGTGTGTGCATATTTCCTTACATATGTATGCACGTTTGTAAATGGAAAATAAAATACCTGGAAAGGTACACGTATAAACGTTTATTGGTACTTAGCTTTCATAAATCAAACTTGGGGAAGAAGGACTGGTGGGAGAATCTGTTAAAGGGGAACTTTCATGTTTTATTCTACATTTCTCTCTGTTTGACTTGACAATGGGAATGTAGTCATATATTAATGAGTAATTATGCCTTATAAAAATTAAACATTAATTCTTAAAGGTTATATAAAGTTTGTAAAAGAATAAAAATAATAGATAATCTCATAAACTCAAATGTAATTATTAATCATTGTTTTAGTCTGCTCAGGTTGCTATAATAAAATACACAGTCTGGCTGCGTAAACAACAAACATTTATTTCTCACAGTTCTAGGGGTCAGAAAGTCTAAGATCAGGGTTCTGGTGAGGGCTCTCTTTTTGGCTTGGCAATGGCTGCCTTCTTACTGTATCCTCACATAGTAAAGAGACAGACAGAGACAGAGAGACAGAGACAGAGAGAAAGAGACAGAGAGTGACAAAGAGAGAGACAGAGAGACAGAGAGACAGAGAGACAGAGAGAGACAGAGGCAGAGACAGAGAGACAGAGAGAGAGCTCTCCTATCTCTTTCTCTACTGAAGAGGTAACTAATCTCATCATGAAAGATCCACTCTCATGACCTTATCTTAACCTAATCACCTCCCAAATGTCCATCTCCAAATACCATCACAATGGGGATTAGGGCTTTGACATGAACTGGGGGGTAGGAGTGGTGAGTGGGAAGGACACAAACACTCAGCTCATAACAATCATATTTTGGTATAATTCCTTTCAGTTTTTTAAAAATGTGTTTTAAATAGAATTGCATTGTATGTACTTAGTTTTATACATAGTTTTGTATTCTGTCATAATTTTTTTCCTTGCAGTCTTTTTGAGTGGATTATTATCTTAAGAAAGATCCAACTAAGTGGTATTAATGGGTCAAAGATGGCTGACTTTTAAATATTTTTGTGCATCTGTTCCTAATTTGCTTTCCAGGAGGGTTGAATCAATTTATAGTTCTGCCAACATACAGTATGTGAAAGTATCAATTTTACTGTACTCTTGCCAACATTGAGAATTATCAGTTTGGAAACCCTAACAACATGCCATCTGATTATTATTTTTAAGATTTTTATTGAAGCATAAAGATACACACAGCGAAGTATCTGATTATCACAAAGCAAACATACCTGAGTAATCAGCATTAATAACAAGAAAGAACAAATTCACCATCCTCAGAAGCCTCCCTCGTTCCCCGTCTGGTCATTACTACTGCAGAAATAACCACCATTCTGACTTTTAACAGCAATAGATTAATTCTCTTTGGTTTTCTCGTTTGGGCGTAGTATTCTATTTTATAAATATCTATGTCACAATGTATGTATCCATTTTGCTGTTAATGGACATTCGGATCACTTTCAATTTGAGATTATGAGCATTTCTGCCCATTCCTTTTGTGACTGTGTGTGTGCATTTTTGATAGGCATGCACCTAGAAGCAGAATTGCCATATCACAGAATATGTCTATATTCCACTTCAATACATATCGCCAGACAGTAATTTCCAAAATGGTCGTATTAATTTAGATTCTCACCAGGAGTGTTTAAGAATTCCCATTTCTCCAAATTTTTATTAATACTTGATAATGTCAATCTTTTTCATTTTAGCTAGTTGGCTGCGCTGTGTAGTGATATACCATTGAGGCTTTCGTTTGCATTTATTTTGACTAATGAGGTTGAACAATTTTTCATGTTTACTAGCCACTGGAAGATATCTTCTGTAAATAGTCTGTGTGAATATTTTGTGCATTATTTAATTGAGTTGTCTGTCTCTTATTGAATTGTATAATTTTTATAGTCCAAATTTGGGTCTTTTGTCAGGTATCAAATATCTTCTATTCTTTGGGTTGCCTTCTTCCTCTTTAATGGCATTTTTGATGAGCAAAGATATACAATAGACTCAGTTTACTCATTTTTTCCATTTTATGCTTAATGCTTGTTGTGTCCTTTTAAAGAAAATTTGTCTACTGCAAGGTCCTGAACATATTCTTCTCCTGTTAAATTTGCATTTTTGATGCTCAGTGAAATTAATTAAAAAAAATTCTTTTGGTTTTCTGTAGTTTTATTGTCAGCCATTATATTTTATGCATTGTTTTATAAACATATTGGTTTTTTTATTGATTTCTAGAAAATACTTATCCATTAAGAAAAGAGTTCATATTGGTACTAGATATTTTTATTACTTTATTAATATTATAATTATTGTTACTAGATTTTAAAATCATTGAATTATACTTAATTTTGTGATTTTTAAAATTTAAGACTTTCTCATCTAATTGTTAGAAAAAGAAATCTTATTTTTATGGTGTTTTGGTTTTGGTTTTGTTATTCTTTACATTTAGCTCTGATACATGTAGAATATATTTGGATGGTATTGTGAGGTGAGAATCTAAATTGATTTATTTCTCCCAATACCTAAGTCAGTTTCTCTTTATTAATTGATTCTTCTCTTTTTAATTGATTTATAATGCTTTCTTTATAATTTGGGTTAGTTTATATACTTTAATTTGTTTTTTAATCTATTTTTATCCATTGATTTGTATGACAGTGCTATAATGTAAATTTTAAGTGTTTTTTTTTTGTGTGAGTGTGGCATGTCTGTGTGTGTATGTGAGCATGTGTGTGTATTTGCATAGGAATGCTTTCCCATCGTTTTTATCTTTTGCAAACATTATTTTGGTCATACTGATATATTTACTCTTCTGAATAAACTTAAAATCTTCTTTCTTTGAATTCCAAAAATATCTTTTGAAATTCTAGATTAGGATACTTTAAACTTATAAATTAACTTGTGAAGAACAGCTTATTTTTCTCTTCAATATTTAGTCTTTGATACCAGAATGTATTTTTATACCTCTTCATTATTTATTCAAAGCTTACTCTCTCTGAAAATAGATAGGTACATAAATAGATAGATAGATAGATAGATAGATAGATAGATAGATAGATAGATAGATAGACAGATAATAGGTAGATAAAATAGACTCCACAATAATAAAAATTCGGATATCATTTCATTGGTGATTGGCTTCTGACCCATAAACTGATAGTTTATGCTAAGGACATGACTTGGGATGGGGAACTCAGAAAGACCAACCACAGGATTGGAGGGTTTGATCTTTGTGCTCTGACAGCCCTGATTTCAAACTTCAACAATTAATAAACAGAAATCTCATTTAAAATAAAGTTGAGAAACTGAAACAGGAAACTCTCACACACGTGTCACTCAATGCACACTATTGAACCCAGCAGGAAAAGATGTCCTACTTTGCATCTCTGACAAGAAGTGATACTATATTACTACCTCAGCAGGAGGAAGAAGCAATTCCTCCTTTCCCAGTAACAGCTCTGCCAATGGGAGACCGTCATAACTCAGCCAATGGAAAGCCTTGAACTATATGTCCTCTCTACTTTTAGCTTCCAGTTTCTTCTAAGGAGCTCTTCATTACAAAAGCCCCTGCCAGGTCCATGAAAAAGTGCTCTTGTACTTTGTTTGTCTGGACTTGCACGTGGTTCACCCTTAGACTGCGTGTCTCGAATGACAATTCTTTGTTCCCATATAAGCCCATTTTGCTGGAGAAATACCTAGCTGTCTATTTGTTAAGGTCAACGAAGTCCATCTTACTTGGACACGCTTGGGCTTGCTCGCTGAACCTGTTTCCTTATCAACAAAATCAGAGTAATAGCAGAAAGACAGTCCTGGCAGGAAACCAATGACACACTTAACATGAATAATTTGAGAAGAGTTTAGTAAAATTTAATAAAGGAGCTGTTTACAAAGCTGTGGGCATGGTGAAAGGAAGCTACAGGGATAGTGCAGTACCTCTAGTCTGGAAAAAATAAGGGCCATTTCCACCCCTGGATCCGAAGACAAGAAGGATAGCATCAGTCACCAGAACTCAGAGGGAGGGCATCATGTTGAGAGGCCAGCACCACAGAAGCTGCACCGTTTGTGGAGCCTGATGTGACTGTGCAGGTGGGACACCGGGGGAACAAGAAACCTGAGCTCACGCGCCCTCTCCCTCTCGCCTTCTGCTGGTGCTTCCGGGTTGATGAACCCAACCTGCATCCAGGGGGCAAGAGAAACTGATGAAGAAGTTCAGTGGCTCCAAGCCTTGGGCCTGCATCAGAATGGCCTGCAGGTCTGGTAGAAATGTCGACTTCTGATTCAGTGGTAGTGGAGGTGGGTTGGATAAACATGTTCCCAGATGATGCTGATCCAGCTGCTCAGGGGACCGTTTTTGGAGAATCACTCATGTTGTCCTGGCCACAAAGGAAGGTAACAAATGGTAGGAGTGGCTCTGAGGAGACAAATAGGAGATATTCAGCACACTCTCTACAGTGTCATTAGAGTATTAAATAGCGTGTATGTTTGAAGTTCTTGTCATACTGTAGGTGATCAGTAAATGTCTCCTTTGCTTGACTTCAGACCTCCCCTTAACCTTTTTGGCTTTCACCAAATGCTTTGCTCAGATCTCCGAGACCTGCATGAGAGGGCTCATCAGGATCCCGACACTGAACTTGGTCTCGCCATCTGGGTTTTGAATCTTTGTTCAGTATCAGAGCACTCCTGTGCCAGCCTCAAGCTTGCCCAGATTCTGACCCTGGGACATGTTCTTTGCAAGAAAGTCACTTTGAGCCCGATGTGCTGACACTATCTTTAGGATTTCAGCCTGGTGCTGATTCTTTTGGTTCTCAAGTTTTTAAATTTAAAAAAAAATTTTTTTAAAGAATGGATTAATCACTACTTGCAAGAGTTTAGAACTTTCTTTTAGAAAAAAAGTATTTCTTAACATAGATATTTTCTCTTTTACCTCCAAATGACTAAACAAATACCTACTATATGGCTTATTTTGGGATGTAAAAATTTTTGCATTTCAATGGAGAAATATGCATTGTCTATAGCATCCCCTTTCAAGTTATCAGAGTCTAGCCCTGTTCATCTCTTTGAGCTGTTTGGCAACTCTTGTCAGGTAGTGATTCTGAATGACTTCCGTCTGTGGAAAAACTAGTTTTGTCTCTATTTGCAGTTATTATGTAAGATAATAGCTTCTTATTGTATAAATTATGTTTTCCATTATTTGGAGCCAAAAGCCTCCTGACTAATATATTTCTTATAAATTGGAGTCAATAATACTTCCTGCCTGCCCACAGGGTTTTTGCATAGAAGCATTCTGAAAGGCGTTTGAGGATGCATTTTCTAAAGGATGATGTATAGTATATGAAAGGTATGATATATAGGCCTTTAGGTGACTGGATGCTTAAATATCCCCTTCTCGGAGTTCAAATATTAGAAAAGAAATTAGTTCATGTACAGTCCCTCTAGGCTTTAACATAGCTGCAGTTTTTGCTTTTGGTATTAAACTATAAAACCAGGTCTCACTCGTGCATATGTTGTAAATTAAAAAGTGACCGTTGGAATTCCAGGAAAAAATGGTCAAGTAGAAAGGCTTTTTATAAATGGAATATTAAAAACACAGTGATCAACACGACAACGTTTAATGAACTGTTGTGGCATTTTGTTACCAGTATGTCATCTGTGTTTGATTATTTGTCTCAGTCCTGTAGTAGGTTGAGTTTCTGGCTCGTTATAGAACTGTGCTGGTTTCTAGCAAAATATCTAAGACCCTTGTCATCTCCTAGGTGCGTTACTTAGTTAATTTGCGCAAGATCTTAGCACATAAATAAGTAACCGTTTATTAAATCCCCTTTGATAATTACAGTTACTGTAGAACCCATTTCCACCATCCCTCCCTCCAAAACAGTTGCAGACACTTGACACTGTTAGAGGCTAAATGTTTTTCCATTTGTCTAAGCATGTTCTGAAAATTGGGTTTGAGTTAAGGTTTATTCACACTTAGTCTTTGGGTTACAAAGTCTTTCACCCCAAGTGTCCTCAGTCCTTTAGCAATATCCATTGAATGGACAGAGAGGAAGAGTACACCATCAAAAAACAATCTTCTTCAAGGTCTGAAATCAAGGGATCAGAGTCATGTCATAAAAGTCAGTAGGGGCCAGGTTTAGGTTACTGAATCTTTGCCATACTTTAGATTTAATATTAAGTCATTTGAAGAAGCCATCACAGACTCCTCAAGTTCCTCAACACAAACAAGCTCCAACCAAATCATCAACATGTCTAAGGATCTATTGTATTTTTGGTGGCTTTTTGTTTGCTTGTTTTAGATTTATTCTAAAAGACAAAATGTCTACTTGCTAGTTCTGATTTTCAGATAATACAGGTATGTGCACTATGGATAAGAAGTTCTCACTTTCTCTTCTTCTCTCACTATTGTGTATTTTAAAGCCAGCAGTGGTTCTCAACCCTGACGGCACATCAGAATTAGTCATGTATTTAAAATATGATTAGTATGAAAATTATTAACAATATATGACATTCATTCTTCATAGTAAGTCTTTGAAATCCAGTGTGTGCTTTGTATTCAAAGCCCACCTCAGGTCAGCTCGTCCACATTTTAAGTGCTCCCTAGCTCCTCGTGTCTAGTGCGACCATATTGAACAGCACAGACCTAGACCTAAGAGTTCAAATGATTTTTAAAATATGAAGATGTAGGTCAGGAATAAAAACATGCTGAGAGTCTTGTCTTGTTGCCAGGACTGGGTAGGCAGCAAGTTACAGATCTTGGCAAAAATGTTAATTAGTCCACACAAATACGATGTGTAAGTTCTAAAATCTGGCGGAAAAAGAAAAAAGTAGAACCAGTCAAACAAAAGGCAGAAAGTAAAAAAATTTAAAGAAAATAAGTGGGACATCATGCTGATAGTTAAAAAAATGATAGTCCACCCAAACTTTGGAATACTATGCTGTAATTAAAGAGAACAAGGTAGGCAGCCTCAGGTGGCCCCCAGTGATCCCTGCTTACTAGCACTTATGCTCCTGTATAATTCCTGCTCCTTGAGTGTGGCTGGACTTATTGACCCCTAAGGTATAGATTATGAAAGAAATGATGAGATTTAACTTCCAAGATTAGGTTATAAAGAGGATTTAGTGTCCACCTTGGGTTCTCTCTCTCTCTCTTTCTCTCTCTCTCTCTCTCTCTCTTTCTGTCTCTCTGTCCATCTCCCTGTCCACCTCTCTTTCTCTCTTTCTCTCTCTGTCCCTCCCTCCCTACCTCTCTCTCTTTCAGACCACTCATTCTGGGGAAAACCAGCTGCCATGTCCTCAGACAACCTCATAAAGAGGCCCATATGGCAAAAGACAGAGACTTGCCAACAAGCACATGAGTGAGCTTGAAAGAAGAGTCCTACCTCATTCTCAGTCAGGAGTTTGGATGAGACTACAGCCTCAGCCAAGAGCTGGTCTGAGGTATCATGAGGTATCATGAGAAACTTGAGCGAGGGTCACTTAAATAAGTTGCAAGTAAAACTTGCAACTTATCACAGAAACTGAGATAATAAATGTCTGTTGTTTTAAAAGCTCCTAAATTTTGGGCAATTTGTTATGTACCAACAGACACAACAGCTATATATTAAGCATAAAAAAAATGACTGTTTAGCACATGTAGTATAAATATATACATATATATATATATACACACACACGTAGTATAAATATATATAGTATGTAGTATAAATATATATATACATGTAGTATAAATATATATAAATATGAATATATATAACAAAAATTAAAATGTATGAGTTAGAATAAGGTTTATTGATATATGATTATTGCTGCCTTTCCATACTCCTTATTCTTCCTCACACACTGAAGTGAGTCAGTCTTGCCTTCCCTCACTCCTCTTTTAGATGTTGGATCAGAAGAACATAAAGAGATCTGCTTGAAAGCAGGAGGATTTAGTGAGAAACCAAGTTAGTCTACATGATAAAAAGCTGGATGTTAAGGATAAGAGAAAAGACAAATAGGCACAAACTTCAATTTGAGAAAATTTTGTGCTTTAGCACATCAGAACCCCCAGAGCGGCTTGAAAAGTGTATTATGTGGTGTGAAATGAGGCACTTTTAAGGATCTTCAAAAGATGGGTACAAGAACTGGAAATGCTTTTTAATTAGTTTTTTCTGGATGGACTATATTTCTTAGACTCTAACTTTGTTCAAAGCCTGGACTATGTGGAAAGCAGGATTTATTAGGCTTATGTATACACATGGGTAAATATTGGTACATAAAAAACTCGTAGGGAAGCATTGAAGATCTTTTAAAATTATTATTATTCCTGGTGTATTTGAAATTTCAATAGCAAGCCTATACTGATAAAAATCTGAAGGCAGATTTTTATCAGTTTTGCTAAGACATCTGTGAGATGTTGGCAGTGCAAAATAGATGTGACACAATTCTCACCGATAACTATGACACAGATAGAGGTGGGGACTGGTGGCCCCAGTGGTGATATAAGACAGAGCAAGGAGAAGAAAATGGTGGCAGCATGGTTACCTGAGTGACCTTTGCTATGAACACATACGAAAGAAACACCTAAGAATTCTTAGGAGAGACTTTGAAGAGTCGGCAACTGTGAATTGCAGAACAGTCAGAGAAATCCTGTTTTCTGGCCGACTTGTGATCCAGTTTTAACTCTGGGATTGTGAAACCTGGGAAAAGAAGGGTGGCACTTTCGTAAAAGTACTGACAATCCGAATCACCCCTTAAACAATATGCAAAAGACTGTCAGTAAGTCCAGTCAGCTTCAGGCTACAGAGAAACAGGACTTCTTGAATGCTGCTGGTGAGAGTATGCAGTGGCAAAAGCAAAGCAACTTTGTAGAAGGGAGTTTTGGCTTAGAATATCTGGGGAGTGTCCTTCTCTTTGCTGGATGAGATGCCACTCAATTCATGATTCACTTTAAAAAGCCAGTAAGAACTACCTTTAGACCTAGCAATTGCAGTTCTGGGTATTTATCCAAAGAAAACCAAAACACTAATTTATAAAGATCTATTCATTTCTGTCTCCATGGCCATGCTATTCACAATAGCCAAGATATGGAAGCAAGCTAAGTGCCCATCAACAGATGATTAGATAAAGAAATTATAGTTCATATATACACAATGAAATGTTACTCAGCCATAAGAAAATTAAATCCTCCCATTTTTAATGACTTGAATGGACTTAGAGGTTATTATACTGTGAAACAAGTCAGACAGAGAAAGATAAATACCATATGATTTCACTTATCTAAGAGATAAGTGGAATCAAAGGAACAAAAGAAATAAACTAAATGGAAATAGACTCACAGATACAGAGAACAATCTGGTGATTGCCAGAGGAAGAGGGTTTGGGGGGCTGGGAGAAAAAGGTGAAGGGGTGAAGAAGTACAAATTAGTAGTTGTAAAAAGTCACAGGGACATTGAGTACAGCATAGGGAATGTAGTCAGCAGTATTGTAATGGCTGTGTGTAGAGCCAGATGGAGTAATTGGGGGATCACTTCATAAACTACATAAATGTCTAACCAATGTAGTATATATCCAAAACTAATATAACATTTAAAAAGAAAGCAAAAAAAAAAGCCAGTAAGATTTTTAAATTAAATATACATGTACATATATTTATATACCTATACACAAAAGTACTTCTTCCTCTAAGCTCCCACTCTCACATTCCCCAAATATCTTAGTCACCCTTTGTCTATGAAAGGTATGCAAACCCCCAGAGGCATTTAGTTTGCTCTGGTGTAATAATTATTTGCTGAGTACCTTCTTTCTGTCTAGCACTATGCCAGAAGGCAAGGGATTAAAAAATCCTACAGGATATGTTCCTACCTGTTCTTAAAACCTGGTCAAGGAGAGAAGTCACACCCAGCAAACAGTGAGTGACAGTGTGGGGTGAACTGAGACTATCTACTGACCGTCAAAATTCAAAACCGCATGGGACATGGAAACAAATAATAGCTGGGCACTGCTAATAACACTGAGACCACATTTTATAACATTAAACCAACACGGTTATTTCAGCTTTTATAAACATTTCCATTACAAATGTTATTGAGGGGGGAAAGGGTTAAGGGACTTGCTCAAAATCAAACAATGACCTACTTTCCTTCCTTCCTTCCTTCCTTCCTTCCTTCCTTCCTTCCTTCCTTCCTTCCTTCCTTCCTTCCTTCCTTCCTTCTTTCCTTCCTTCCTTCCCTTCCTTCCTTTCTTTTTCTTTCTTCCTTCTTTCCTTCCTCCCTTTTCCCTCTCTCCCTTTCTCTCTCTCTTTCTTTCTCCCTCTATCTATCTATTCATTTAATAAATGTTTATTGAGCACTTACTGTATGTGAAGCTCTGTATTAGGTCTTGGGAATGAAAAGGTTAGCAAAAACCCTGGCCCTCAAATATCTTGGAGAATGTAGAGAAAATGGATCAAATAATCATACAAATAAATATAAAATTATAATTTTGGGTAAAGTTACAAAAGAAAACAACACAGTACTATGAGACTATGGGATTCAAGTCTAGTTTGACTCCAAATTCTCTGCTCCTCTTATTAATCATCTTTTGCCTCCTGCAAGTAGTCAAAATCTCATATTAAAGATAATATTGCTAATCCTGTTTCTGGAATTTTCTTTTCTTCTTTGAAACTGTCATGGTAGATCACTCTATTTGCATCACAGTTGTCGTAGCTAGGATGTAGCAGCACAATATCAAGGCTTGGGATTCAGAGACCCCCAGTTGCTAATGCTTACTCTGTCTCTTTCTACCTCTGTGCCATTGGGCAAGCCATTAGACCTCTCTGAGTTTCAATTTCCTAAACTGTAAAATGGAAATAATAGTACATGTCAAGCACGTGGGATATAATCTACATGCAATGATTGGCTGTTATCATTATTTACAACTGAGAATGTTTCCTTTAAATTTGGACTCCTAAACCCAGGGAGATTGGGTAGTTTGTTCAGAGTTAGAGCCATATCTGATGTCTAAATTAGAATTTTGTACCTTAAGTTCATGAAATCTTTCTCTAAATGAGAGATGTGTTGTAAGTTTGAAGGCAGAAAAGCAGTGGAAATACATATTCACAAAAGAAAAAGAAGGGACTGTTGGGATTTCTGTCTATGGAGCCATTATTTTCCGTTAAAGAAACCCATTTGAGTAAGAGGCTTCTAGCTGGAGCACTTTAGCTGTACGTTTTGGCAGCAGGAAAGGATGTGGTGTTGAGATTCTTAAACACCTTATGATTCTGGAAAGCTAGACTTAAGATTTTTGTTCCTGGAAAAGTGACGTTAGATTGTCTGTTCACATCCAGTAAGACTATTATTCACTAATTGCAATGCATCACAACCCTCTGGAGGTATTTGGGCATCAGTTCTGTTACATTCTTGGCTTCAGGCTAACATTTTTTTTTTAAACACCTCAGCTTTATCCAGATGAACAAATTGTTGCCCATGGATGTACATTATTCTGATCAGTTCTTAGGAAGGAGGCTATGGAAGCACAAGTGACCTGTCCAACTAAACAGATGAGGGAGCCTTAGACCCTTCAAGTTGGAGGCTTAGAGGGGCCTTGATGTAAGGGATGGTGTTTGGACTCGTTTCTACACCTGTTCTGCCACTCGCGAGCTGTGTGGCTTGAGCTGCCACCAGCCTTTCTGAACGTCAGCTTCTCTAGCTTGGTTTTCTGTACCTGGCACATAGTCAGCACCTCTTAAGTGTTTACCATAAGCTTTATTCTCCCCATTTTTCATATGAGAAGATTGAGTGAGATTCAGAGGAGTTAAGCCCAAGGTCATATATTTAGCTGATGGTGCAACTAGAGTTTAAACCCGTTTCTCAGCCCCAACACTATTGACTATTTGAATCCAGATAATTCATTTGTTGTGGGTGCTGTCCTGTGCATGTAGGATGTTTAGCATCATCCTGGGCTCCGCTCAGTAGATGCCAGCAGCACTTTTCCTACCCGAGTTGTTGACAACCAAAAATATCTCCAGGTATTGTCCAGTGTCCTCAGGGGACAAAAATGGTGCCTTGCCCCCATGTGAAGAAGCATTGATTTAAACCTGGGTCTTTCTGGCTCCAAGCCCATAGTCATTCCATGACATCATGTTGTCACTTATAAACACCATATGATCCCTCATTTAAAAAAAATTTTTTTAAGTTTTAAAAAATAAGTCATAAATTATGTACAAAAGTTGATTTAGGCCCAATTGTGAAGCCAGTGCGTCTTATTCTAAGTCCTCTTTTTTTGTTCTTTTGATCTTTTAATCTATTAGTAGTTTCCATGTTGACCATACTCACTTCCCATCAGGCACTCACTGATTTCAAAGATCCCCACTCCTCCATCCTCATCCTCTTTTTACCTTCAGATGGCTTAAAGTCCTGGCTATTAACAGTTTCTTTGGTTGTTGTTATTTAGATTTGTCTTTTGTTTTTGAAACAGAGTTCAACATTTTGAGTTAAAAGCAGCACTTCTCAAGCTCACTGTTCATTCAAATGTGTGTTGTGGGGAGGGTTATAAGCGATTTCCCAGATCCACTACTGGGTTCTAATTCTAATTCGGCCTGTTGATTGTAACAGGTCCAAGTGTTGACACACTCTTCTGAGGTGGCCGAGTCCATTTGCTGTACTAGTAGTGCCTGTCAATCAGAATCACTAGGAGAATTTGTTTAAACAAACCAACAAAAAGATTTCTCAGAAGCAGAGATGGATTAATTCAGTGATTCTGGGGCTGGGCTTCGAACTCTTCATCTTCTCAGGTGACTGGGGTGGTTCTTAGAGAAACTGTCGGGAATTAAGATTGTTTGAACCATATTGGGTTCTGCCACATACAGGCCATGTACACTGGAGTAGGAGGTGAAACTTCTGAACCCCGGTTTTGTAATCTGAGAAATGAGGATAGAGCAGAGTTTGCCCTGCAGAGTTTCCGTGAGGTTAAAGGAGGCATCGCACTGGTGTGAAGGTGAAGAAAGTGTTTGTAGCTGTCGATGTTATTATTAATGGGATTAGAACCCGAAGCAATTTTGATTATTATTCTTTCTAAAGATTTTTTAAAGTTAAATCTAACAATATAAGCTATTTACACATTACCTTTTATGGGAGAGGGAGGTGTTCTTCTGAAAAATAGGTATGATGAAGTTGATGCCCACCCACGGGTGCCCGCCAGCCCACTGTGGGTGTCGTGTGTGCACAGCTGCCTCTCCTACTGGAGTGTAAGCACCCCAAGCACTTTTCCACCCCCACAGCACCTAACCCTCTTCTCTGCCTTGTCAGTGTCCTGTACACCTTTGTCAAATCGAGTGGCTGGTTCTATGAGTTTGCTGGAGCTCCTGTAACAATACCACAAGCAGAGTGGCTTAAAAGACAAAACTTTATTGCTTGCAGTTCTGTGGGCTGCAAGTCCGGGATCAATGAGTCAGCAGGTTTGGTTCCTGCTGAGAGTTGTGGAGAAGAATCGATTCCATGTCTTTCTCCTGGCTTCTGGCGGTGTGCGGGCAACTTCTGGAGTCCCCTGGACTCGTAGAATCATCTTCCCAATCTCTGCCTTGATTTTCACACGGTGCCCTCCCTGTGTCTTCTTGTAAGGACACTGGTCGTATTGAATTAAGGTCCATCCTAATGAGCTCATTTAAACTTATTAAAGACCCTATTTTCAAATAAGGTCACATACTGAAATATAGTGGCTTAGGATTTTGGGGGAGAGGTGGACATGATTTAACCCATAACAATGGTCCACTCAGTTGGGAATTGAATATACCATAGCAGAGTGAAGTGCCTTCTATTCTTGCCACTCCCAGCCTATAGCTTGACCAACACAAATCCATCATCACATTTGTGAAAATAAATCAAGCCCACCACCACTCCAAAGGAAAGGCTCCATGTGGACACCAGTGTTTAGCCTCTCCCCAAACTACAGGCAGCACCTTCTATGGCAACTTAGCCAAAGTCCCACCATGACACTGTGAGATGTCACTACGTGTTTTCTGACCATATGGAGTCCTCATCTCTCCGATATAAACAACGTTTGAAAATGCAATTTCTCCCTCTGTTAGCAAAAGCAACAATGGGCTATTTCCTTGCTTATTACTAAAATAAGGGCAAATGCTTAAAAACACATGACTAGTTGTCTTTACATTTCATGATGCCTGATGACATTGATGGAGGGAAAGAGAATTGACAAGATGGGTGTGGAGATCATTGAAGAATAAGGCTCTTTAAGAAAAATAGTGAATACAGAGACTCATTATTATTTGATTTGACTGAAGCCTCACTGACATGACTTGGGCATTCTTTGAGCAGCCCCAGAAAGATGTCCACATGAGCTCCCTGCAAATGCACACAGTTCCCAGCAAAACCCTGCTTCACGTCCTTAAAAGAAGTCACGTGGGTCCTGCCATGAATACATAAATAAACCAAAATACTAAAGAGATCCTTTAAAATGCACCTGCTCAGCCTGCTCTTGAGAAGCAAAGGATGAAGTTCACTATTTTAGGATCAGTGAGTAAGGTAAGCCACACTTGGAGTGTAGAGACGATGTGCAGAGAAGAGTTAACGACAGGGCTCAAACTACTAACCTTAGAAAGAGGGCATCTGTGAGGCCAGCCCCAATAAAATCCCTGGAAACTTAGCCTCCCCGGGTGGCAGCACTTCACATGTGTTGTCACACACATTGTCAAAGCACTTGTTACTGGAAAAATTAAGCATGTCCTGTCCTGTGTGACTCCACGGGAGTGGACTCTTAGAAGCTTGTGCTTAGCTCATTCCACACATCATCCCGTATGCCTTTTCTCTTTGCTGGTTTTGTTTTGTGTGCTTCAGCTGAAATAACTAACTCACAGCCGTAAGTATGACAGTGAGCTGAGTCTTTCGCATCCTCCTAATGAACCCTCTAACATGAAAGTGGTCTGGGGGATCCCCGACACAGAAGAGCAGCAGTTATCAAAAAATAAAAGCTTATTTATTTATTAAATTTATTTATTTATTTATTTATTTATTTATTTATTTATTATTTTTTTTAGGGGGGGGCAACTCTTGGTTGACCTCACAGATTTCAAGGACCCTGTCAGCTTACAATCCTTATTATTATTATTATTATTAGTTACTAATTGATTATTATTATTTTTTTATACCTACAGCACTTGGTCTTCCTTCTTGATTTCCCACCCAAGTACTAACCAGGCCCGACCTTGCTTAGCTTCCGAGATCAGACGAGATTGGGCTTGTTCAGGGTGGCATGGCCGTAGACATAAAAGCCTTTTTAAACTAAATGCTTGCAAAAACATGATGCTTAACATCATTGCAACTTTTAAATTATTCAAGTGATTGCACTCCAGTTGGGATTACTATAGGATGTAATTTACTATATAAAAATAACTTTCTGAATTAGAAGGCAAACAAGTAGAAAATTTTTTTTACTTCTTATAGAAGACCCTTCTAAGAAAACCATGAGAAAGCTAGAAGCAGGGACCAAACCAGCTGACATTAACTAGAAAAAAAATGTTTTTTCTCCTAAAACATTAAGTGACACCCAATCTTAGATCATAACTTACTTGGAAAATTCAAATTGCTTTTCAAGACTTAGACCAAGCCCTTCTTTACTGGAATGAGAGGTACTGCAGAAATATGTACAAATGTTGTTATCTGAAGCTTGAGGCAGCCCCTGGAGAAAACTTTAAAAGGATGCCATTTTAGAGAACAACGAAAAAGCACTTTAAGGAAAAGGGAAACAAAAATGAATCAACAATAATGAGTATGCAGAAAGGCCAAGATGGCTGTTCTCAGGGAATAACTCACTGAATCTTTGATTTCTAATATGTGGTTCTCAGATTTCTTAGAGGTGAGTCTCTCACTCAGGTGTTTCAGAAGTTGGAAGCCTGTGCCAAGCCCTGGAATTTCTCAGTGCACTTAACCAGTTGGATCATTCCCAGGGCACTTGGGACAGATCCAGGAGCCAAATGGTCTGGGGTTAGATATATTAATGAAGATCCATACTTCTCTCGTGTGCCCTTGTACATGGCAGAGCCCACTCTGCACGGAACCTGGCAGCTCCAGGCATCCAGCGCAATTCTGTGCTGTCCAGTTTTGGGAATAACAACTCTAGAATGTTTCTGGCTTTTGTGTGACTCATTTGCTTTCATGGAAGAATGGGCAGAGAGCTGACTGCAGCTGCATTAGTTAGTAGGGCAGATCCAGTTGCAATAAATGGAAACACACTGCTGATAGCCTTTGGCAAACACAATGTGGGCTGAGGGAGCAGGGACCAAAGGCGATAAAGGAACTATTCTCGGCCTTCAATCCGTGTACTATTTGAAAGGTGTGTATATTCATCCAGAAGTATAAACTGTGTATTAAAGGACTGGTTGTCTAATAATCTCAACTTTCTAGATCTCAGAAAAAAAATAAAACTTAAAAATTAAACAAGAAAGGTATCTGTACAGTCCAAAAGGATGTCACAAAGGCCATATGCCTTTCTCATAGCACTGCTACTTTGGTCCTTGCGTGGAGTATACTTGTTCTCACTGTATACAAAAAAAACATGTCTTCAGCTTCCCTGAAAACTTCTCTCAGTGGATATCGGTGCCTTCTTTGGGAAAACAGTGTTCTCTCTTTTATGAATTCTCTCGGCAGCTTTTTTTAAATGTAGACTTCTCTTTCTCCCTCACCTGACTTTTTAAAAACAAAATAATTTACTGAGGTGAAATGCACATTACATAAAATCAATACTTTTAAGGTGAGCAATTCAGTGACAATTAGAATATTCCCATAGTTGTACAACCACCACATCAATCTATTTCCATTTCACCAAAACAAACCCTCATTCTCATTAAGCGGTTTCTGCCCATTCCTCCCTGCCCCTAGCCCCCGACAACCACAAATCTGCATTCTGTCTATATGGATTTACTTATTTTAGACTTTTCCTATAAACGGAATCATACAGTATGTCGTCTTTTGTGACTAGCTTCTTTCACTTAGCATAAGGTTTCCTCAAGTTTCATCCATGTTGTAGCATATTATCGGTACTTCATTCCAATTATAGTTAAATACTATTCCATTGTGTAGATATTCCACAGTTTGCTTATCCATTCATCAGTTGAGAGACATCTGGGTTGTTTCCACTTTGGGGTTATTAAGAATAAAGCTGTTAAGAACATTTGTGTGTTCCCTGACTTTTGCCAACTCAGTTTCTTACCTCTACAATGCAGATGATAATATTAGCTACTTCATAGGACTGTTAAAATTAAAAGATGATTAAGCATTTAGGTGAGCCACCATGCTGATAATTTTATAATTTGGTTGTAATTTTAATGTGGTCCTAAGAGGAGATGAATCCTGCTTTTACCTAGTCTGCCATCTTGACACCCCCTCTCCAAGAATTAAGTGTTTAGAATCGTGCCTGGAACGTGGCCAAAGTTCAATAAATCCTTGTCATTATTATTTTTTTATTTTTATCTTTTAATACATAAGAACTCAAAAAGCATCAGGAGTCAGTTTTCATCAGAGCAGTTAAGTTTATACATCTTAATAATTTTTGAGGTCATTATTATATCACTTGAATAATTAATGTAAGAAACAGTGACCCTGAATTGTAAGTGAAAGGTTAACAGTGAAACTATGGTAAGTATTTTCCGGGTAAGAAGACAAGGATGAGTATGATAACCACATTGATGGATTTCCATTAAAACTTCACATTAAGTATGGTAAATAAGCATGGCCTTACAGGGACCTGCAACACAATAGCTTTTTAAAAATAATGAGCTCTGAGTTTGCAGAGGGTAAGTCAGATAATAAAGGCCCCTGTGTGCTACTTCTCAAGCAGTAGAATTGCATGATGAAAATTGTAAATGAAGAAGAGCATGGCAGCACTTCTGACCCCAGGAGATCGGAGTGGAGGCTGGAAGATCAGGATGCAAACTTGTACAGGGGTTAAGGTGTTATCTCTGAGAGATGACTGGGTTTTGAAGAAGCAACAGTGTACCTGGGAGGCACCTGCATGAAAAACTGATAGTGAGTAGAAGAGATTGGCAAGAGAAGAAAAATTCAAAACAAAGGCTCTAAGCTCTGGCAAAGGGCAGGTGATTTAACAACACAAGTTTATTTCTCATTTGTGCTAAGAGTGCATTTCAGCTCAGCTGTGTCTACCTATACTCCTACATCTTCTTCATTTTTATACTGAGACCCAACAGATGAAGCAAGCGCTCACGGGAATGCTACTCAAGATAAAACAAAACAAAACAAAACAAAACAAAACAAAACAAAAACAAACTATACTAAATGGAAGAGGAGTACTTAAATGTAGTTCTTCGTATTCTTTCAAAATTCAGTCATATCTGTTATGATACAAGTTTAACTGATATCATTCACATTTTTTTCAGGGTTTTTTAGTCTTCCCAATAATCATTTTAATGAATTCACAATATTCTGCTGATTATTATGAAGCAGCACTTAGGAAAAGATAATACTGAGTCACAAATGCAATTTAAGTTTGCATTTACTCAAAAGTTACCATGGCATGAAAAAATAATGGCAGGAAACATTGAATAGTAATCATGTAAGGTAGGGTTGCTGGTGGTGGCGGTGTTTGTAGATAGGATTATGGGCACTTCATTCCTTTTCTTTAACTGCTAAACATTTTTTTCTCAATTACAGTTGACATTCAATATTACTTTAGTTTCAGGTGTACAGCACAGTGGTTAGACATTTATTTCTATTACTTTTGTTATAAAGTAGTTTTTGCAAGAAATAATGACATAAAGCAAACACTGGAAGCTCATTCTTTTGGAATCAGACTTTTTTTCTCTCTTGTCCTCCATTTCACAGTCCTGGTGAGTTGCACTCACTTTGAGAAAAAAACATGGATTCTAGGTATTGATTGATATGTCTTATTCCAAGTACATATTCTTCACAGACAAGTTTATTTTTGGTTCCTGAAATTCGGTTCATTATATGAACGGTCTATAAGAACCTGCACAAGACAGTTACAGTTTCTTCCCTGAAGTGCTAATTTCATCTGAGTGTGATACTCCAAGCTGCTGTGAATCAGGAGATAATTGTGCATGAGTAATAAGGATCAGGGAACAGGGCGCTTGCTAATAATGACAGCTCGTGATGCAAGTCCTCACAACACTATAGGGAAATGAAGAGGTTAACACAAAGGTAAAAAAACCCACTTCAAGAAAAGGTAAAAATATATACTCATTAAGGATTCCTAGTTTTCATTTCTATCAATAGAGTAAGGTCTATGGGAACGGGTCTACAAGAGGGTGGAAGCAGCTAAACTCAGCACACCTCTGAAGTTTCTTTTGATGTGGTTTAGTAGAGTTGATGTGGGCATTCTAAAGAATAGGGAAATACGGTAAAGAAAAAAAGAGTAAAATAATAATCAGCTTATGACCCTGGAAAATGGTAACCTAAGTTGCTATAGGACCACTTGTACAACCTGAGCAATTGAGCAGTCTTTGCCTACGGGGCCTGTGATGGGTGCTCACCCTGTCCCCATCCCCACTACCATCATTAAAGATCATTTCTTTAGGATTCCCTTTATTTATTCAACAATATTTGAAGGCCTACTAACTGCATGGTATTGAGACAGGCATTGGGAGATTAAAAACGTACATGGTCTTTACTGCGTGGAACCTATAACCCTGTTAGGAGACAGCTATTAATCAGAAACTCACAAAAATGAAATAATCACACCTCTGATAGGTGATACCAACACACACACACGTGCACACACACACACACACACACACACACTCACACTCACACACACTTCAGTTCTTACAAGAGCATAAGATGGACTGATTTGACTTAACTGTGAAAGTCAAAGGGGGACTTCCCTGAGGAAGTGATGACAGAATGACATGTAAAGGATGAGTTGACATTACATTTTTGGCAGAAGCACCTTCCAGAGAGCGGCCTTTGTCAGGAAGAAGCGAAGTCCTGGAAAGTAGATCATGTGAGAGAAATAGGTGAGAGGGTGAGGTGACACGGCACAAGATGAAGTTGCCGGACGCCAGACCACATGGGACCTTGCAAACCATGTAAGTAGTTTTGTCTTTATCTTAAGAGAAATGGGAAGCCATAGAAGGGTTTTCAGATCAGATTTGGGTTTCAAAAAAATCCCTCTGACTGCAGAGCGGAGAATGGCTTGCAGGAGAGCAAGAGTGCTTCCCTGGGAACTGGTCAGAAGTCTGCTGAAGTTTTCCAGGCGAGGAATGATGGTGGTGTTGCTGGGGGAGGCTGAGATGAAAATTTAGGAGGATTGCTAAAAGACTAAGCCTTCTGCGTTACTCTGCAAAAATCGAAACACACCAAAGGGTCATAATATATAAAACCTTTTTCTGCCAAAATACTTGTTGGAGATTTGGAGGATATGATGCTGGATGCTGTGGCTTGGCTCACTCAACTCCTAACCCAACTTCCTTCTAATGTGCCAGCCTTCCTTGCTGCTAGATTTGCAGATATGATTTGGAATGTACCGATCAGATGCATTCATACAAGGTGTGAATTCGGAACTGAGGTAATAAAGGAGAAGTGGGATTTGAGGCATACATTTTACTGATGTGGCTTGTAGCAGGAGGGTTGGTTCTGGCAGTTCTGCCAAGTCTTTCTGGTTTTACAGGCAGCTGCCTGATAGTGGCAGGAGTGGCAGTAATCTTGGCAGCCCAGTTCTACAGTGCCTGGCACATAAGTGCTTAACACATGTGGACTGTTATTACATACTTAGTTTTTACTCTGAGTAATACTATAGGATGTCCAGGTGCTGTAGAGATAGTATCTCCACATAATGGAATGCTCAGCCTGACTTTGTTCAGTCCTGAAGGAACTACGTTTCATGGTTTAATGTATATGACATTGGTGCCCTTTGCCCCTGTTGTTCCTTCTTACAAGTAGCCTATATTCCCACAGTATAACATGCTAAAAAGCTGGTTCTTTCAAATGCTTGGGAGAAAGCTAGCCTATTGTCACTAAAGATGAGAGATCTTCCTTTAAAACCTTCCCGACAATTTAAACATCTGATAAAAAAGGACTACTAGAGTTACAATAAACTGTGACTTTTAGTTGCACTAAGATCCACTTAACCTAAGCAGGAGGTTTGTCTAAACCAGGAAGCCTCACAATGTTGCAGCTTCCTCTACAAGGTTAACTTGATGGCAATAAATGAGAATTTTTGATCAAAAGGTTAAAAATGTCAACAAAGATATATAGGACTTGACTCTCTGCTCCTAATTCCCCAAATAATGTCTCTGTTCATTGAACACATTTTTGGTATCTCTCTTAGGACATTTTCTATTTTTTATGCTTGTATTATAGTTTTTTATGTCCATGTCTGACCTGCCCAATATATGAAACTGTAAAAAAACATGGAGGGCAGGGACACGCACAGATTCATCTTTGGATCTCTTAAAGTGCCCGCTAAGAATGGTCCCTTACACAAAGGAGGAAGTCAGTCTGTATTTAACAAAGGAATTGGTGAATTCTTGTGCAGTCTTGCTTGAGTCACCAGGACTAACACTTTTGAAAGAATGCTTACAAGGTGTTCCTATGCAACTAAAGACTTTGATTCATTTTCCAAGTAGAAGTGAAGGAGAAAGAAGATGAGTAGGAATGCACAGGGTGGGAAGGGTTGCATCACCGCTGCACAGGTGTTTTCTCCACTTGCCATTGGTGTGGGAGTGGCAAAAAGAGGACACTTGAAGAGGGTAGGAGACCCAGCCTCTAACATCTCATAGGTTATATGATTCCAGTTAAGATGCTAGAACCCTCTCTCCTGCCCTCATAAAAGGGATTGATGAGGTGAAGAACCATACTTCTTTCTTATCACATTTGTCTTGTAGACACTATTCCAGAAGATTGAAGCTCTAATCTCATGATGACTTAAGATCTTAATCTTAAAATGGCTTGAAGTTTATTCAGCCCCAGCATGGTAAATCAGCATCATCTCACCTACCGGCCCAATCAGCAGCAGCTTCTTAAAGCACTGTGTTGAGAAGGATTCTGAGTCTCTATTTGGCTCATTGAGGAAAATACTAACTTTATTGTGATTTCTGACATGAGGCCAGGAGAAGAGTAGCAGCGCATAAGCCCAGGTATGCCATCCCTCATCTAATCCAATGCCTTCACTTCGCAGGAAGAAAATGAGAGCAGGAGCTCATGTTTTAAGCTTCCGATGTGCCAGGCACTGTCCAAATTGCTTTTATAGGCACAAATTTATTTAATCCTTAGCCAGTCTTAAGAAGTTAGCATTATTATGATTCTCATTTTGCAGATGAGATTTGGGGAAGCAAAATATGCCTGAAGAACACACTCTGAGAATTCCTTCTTCATACTGCCTCCTAATCTGCTAACACTTACTGTGTGCTAGGCTAATGGTACTCAGCCACGAGTGATTTTACCCTCTAGGAGATATCCGGCAATGTCTGAAGACTTTTTGGCTGTGGGGAGAAAAGGGTGTTACCTTTAATCTAGTGTGTAAAGGCCAGAGATGCTGCTAACAGCACAGAACAGTGCCCCACAACAAAGAATTTGGCTCAAAATGTCAATAGTGCTGAGATCGAGAACTCTTGGGTTGGGCTCTGTGAAAGTCGTTTTCAGGCTATGATGACTCTTCCTACAGCTCAGTGAGTATGATGTCTGTCTCCATTTTACACACAAGGAAAGGTCCTTTCAGAAACAGAAAGTGGCGATCACAAGACAGGATCCTGGGTAGTTTGACTTTATAGGCCTCTGGTGGTCCCCCCTCTGAGAAACTCCATTCTCCTCAGCTTTCTTTACTATCAAAACATGTAAATTCTTATATATAAAAAAAGAGTAAACTCTTTAAACACCTGCTTATCTAAGCTAAGAACATTCAGCCAGCTGTGAAAAAGTCGCACTGTAATGGCTGCGTCTCCAAAGATAAAAAGTATCTGTTCAACGGTTCCCAGGAGAGGGTCTTTAGAATCTCTTACTATGTAGAACCATTCATCTTTGGAGTAGAGGAGCAGATCCTTGCTTTAAAATAAAACTCTGAGGAAGAAGCTAATTTTAGGACATTAACAAGCTTTTCCAAGAAAAATAGGCTCTGCGTGGGATTCAACTTTAATTTCTTTTCTCTCCCTTTTGTTTTTAGGAGCTGGTGAGCCTGGAAGCTTATTTAGGAGAAGAGGAAATGAAACTATGAAAAGACACAGTATGATTTTGCTTTTTCTGGGAGGCAAGGTACAATATGAATATGAATAACTCATCCTGCCCAATGAACTACCTCAAGTACAGATAGAAAACACACACACACACACACACACACACACACACACACACACACACACACACGTGGCTGGAAGAAATTGAAGAAACCAAGAACAGAATGCTCGTTTCAACCACAAAGCCCTATGCAAATAACTTCCTTTAGGATTTAAGACTTGTTTCCCCGCAAAGAAAACAAGGCTGATGAAACGGTGAGGGTGGGAGGCAGAAAGAGGAAAAGAGAAAGAGAGACACAAAGGAGCTTGAGGGAAGAGGTGGAGAAGAGAGATCAAGCTTCTCTCTCAGAAAGGAATCACTGGAAGATGCGAGCAGCGTTGAGAGAATGCCTGAGCTGCTCAGGCAGCCCCGGCTGGGCGTGGGCAAGGTGCCAGCTGGAAATCCGGATGGATGGTCGCGGCTCCTGCCAGACACCGCCACCCACCCGGCGTTCCTCGGGTGCCGGGGAAGATTTAGGGATTTTGATTTTAGATCTCCAGTCAGGCTCTCCGTGTGTGAACGCCGGCAGCCCGGACATTCCACCACTCGGATGGTTCCAGAAAGCTGAGAACCAAAGCGCGATGAAGGAGATGTGAATAGCATGGCTCTGGCAAAAGGGCCTGAGAAACCTTAATTTGGGGTCAGTTGGGAAACTGGAAATGCGTCGAGTGAGGCAGGTGGCGGGTGGCACTGGATTTTAACTTTCTGGGGTCTCTACCCAGGGCCAGGCACCGAGCCTAGCGAGCCACACTCGTTGTCCCGCTCGGTAAGGCAGATTAGCAGGGTCTTCAGGGTGGTTAAAGACCTTGCATTTGCCGTTCCCCCTGCCTGGAAGGCTCTTCCCGAGCCCCGGGGGTAACAGCTCCTTTTCAGGTTCTGCAGTCAGCGTAAAAGCCACCTTCCCCAGAGGCCCTCAGGGCGCTTCGCAGCTCCCAACACCACCGCCCTGAAAGCTGTGCTTAGCGATTACTTCAGTGCTCAGAGTTAGTTCATCGGCAGTTTCTCGTTTTGTTTTTGCTGGTACGTCTTCTTCTTTGTTTATGGTCTGTTTACTAAAATGTAAAATGTTCCTCATTGGCATCAGGAACCTGGTGTGCCAACATCAAGCTGCATGCCCACAACTGCTCTGGGCGCGCACAGTAGGCGCTCAATAAATGCTAATTCCCTTCTCACCTCGCCATTTACAGCACCCCGACACATTTGCAGTCTCCTAACCGACTCCTGGGCATCAGTTGCTTGCATTCACGCTAAGATCACAGGAGGCAGAGGAGCGAGTGGGCAGTCGAGTCAGGAGGACTTCAGCGTCCTTCAAGGGGCTCCTGCGTTTTCATTTTAACTACGAAGCTTCCTCGCCCTCCCCGCCTGCACGTGAACCGCAGGGAACAAAACCACCACACACCCCTCTCTGGTTTTCTCCTGGGACCCCGGCACGGATCTGCATCACGGCCGCTGGAGGTCAGTCAGTCAGGGTCACGGTCTCGGGCCGAGGTCCCACACTGAGTCTGTCCCTCGTCATCCCGTGCCTGCAATTCCCCCGCTTCGTCACGCACTTTCTCCGTTCTCTCTTTGCCTCGGTCGTTCCCCGAGAGGCCGAGTCCTCTTTGCCTGTTTGACCACATGTTCCCAGGAACCTTCTCCCTGAACCGGTCCCTGGAGCGCCGCCCTCGCGTCTCCCTCCTTCTCTGGCCGGAAACGCCACTCGACAAACGTCTGCTGAGCGCCTACGACACGCAAAGGGCGCGCGGGGCCGCGGGGAGCGCCCACCTGGGCCCCGCCGCGGCTCTCACCTCCCTCCGCCCTTCCCACCTGTCCCGAACCCGGGGTCCCAACTCCCCCGACTGCGTCATGGAATCCTCCCGCTCCTTGCCCCAGCCTCGCCCTGCCTCCTCGCCCAGGGCGGACTCCCGATTGGTGGCAGCGAGGGTCACTCTGCCACCCTCTGCACGTGGCCCCGCCCCAGGGCGGGCTCAGGCTCCTCCTCCTCGCTTCACCCCCTCCCGCTAATTGCCCCGCTGCGAGCGCCCAGAAGTTCTGGACAAAGTCCTGGGAACTGGTCGCGCGATCGCCGCGCCACGAGCGGGGCCGGCCACGCGACTCCAGGGCAGGGCGGTCGGTGAGCGGCGCGGGCTCCCGCCGGCCCCTCCGTGGGTTCGCGAGCGGCCCTCCTGCGGCGGGCGCGGGAACTGCCAGCTACGCGTTGTGGAGGGACCAGAGAGGCTGGCTTTGCCTCTCCTCCGGCGTCTGGGGACGGACCTCGTCGCCGTGCACGGGGAACCAGGCGGCGTCCGCCGCGGCAGAGCGCGCAGGTGAGCACCCGGCCGCGCGCCGGAGCGGCGCTGGGGCGTGGTGGGGGCCCCGCGGTGGCGCGCGCTCGGAAGGGCTGCGATTTTGCGGGGCTCCTGTCTCCTGGGGAAGAACCGGCCGATGGAGCAGCGCCGGGGCGGGAACCACAGGAAACCTGCTTAATGGAGCGGAGCGCGAGGCTTTACCACATCCGCGGGATGGGGCGCGGCGCGGGTACCCCCGCGACGCTGGCCTCGCAGGCGCTCCGCTCGCCCGCCTCCCCTCGCCTGGCCTGCTCCGCTGCACGGGGCTGAGGGAACTCGCCCCTTTGGGCTTCCCAGCGCCCTGGGCATTGTCGTAGATCGTCCAGATATTTCTTAAGCAGAGGAGCGCCGCCCTCCTCCGGTAATGAAACTTGCCAGCCTCCTTCTGCACATTTGTACGCTCCCTCCTCCGTCTCACAAACTACCGGTCTCCTTAGTCGGGACTCTGAGCTGAGGGGACTGTGAAGTTGTCGCTTTCGATGTGTCTGGGAACCGAGTTGAGGTATATCTGAGGACCCCCAGATGTTGCACTGACCCTCAGAGTTTGAGTGGTGGGGTGGGGGGCATTTAGAAATATTTTAAGCTGCAGATACAAAAGAGACAAGTGAAAGGGTAGATCTGACTTCTGATCATCCACACCCTACCCCGGAGCGTCATACAAGCAAGGTAAGGTGCCCCGATGCCCAGAGGAGACCAACCAGGCAGGCCTGGGCGGAAAAGCACCCAAGCTTAAAAACCACCCCCTCATTCACCTCGATAGCTCGCCACCTCCTTCCCTGTTCCGTACAGCGCTCATCTCTCTCTGAAATTATCAACTTGGGCTGTTCTCGGTCTGCCTTCCCCTACTAGAATGGCAGTTCCGGAAAAGCAGACACCTTATCTGTCTTGTTAATCACTTAATCTCCAATGTCAGCAATAGGGTCTGACACGCAGTAGGTGCGCAAGAAATATTTACGGAATGTAAATATGAAGAATGATAATTTCATAGCTGGTTTTGATTTCCATTGAGGGCAAGAAGTTAGATGAGAATGTTACCTCCTAAAGGGTTACTGGCAAAATAGGGGCTGGAAGGAATTCGCGATCTCTTTTTATTTCTACTTCCGTTCAAGTTTTAGAGATTAGTATAATGTTTTTCCCTGCATGGAGGTCTGGACAATTCAGACGTTTTTGTTTGTTTGTTTGTTTTTTAGCGTGTCTCTTAGCAGAACTGTATTTTCTTAATTGTTAATGCCATTTCAGGAATATTCCAGGGAGGGCTAGAGAACCTTCCAACTGAGGATGCCCATGGAAGTGATGGGGGTGGGTGGCACACTGGGAGAGGTGGAAGCTGTTAAGTTGGAAAAGCCTTCCATGGATAACTGAGAGTTGTTTATAGTTCCCTGTGAATTCCTTTCCTGTCTTCATCAGCTTTTAGCCCTCTCCCCTGGAAACTTCCTTCTTGACTCACCAGACACTGCTGTTCAGACCACAGTTTATGCTCACCCAGGAGTCACCCAGACTCCTGTGTTCCCCCTCATCAGTATCTTTCACATCCATCCTTTCCCGTTGCCCCTGCACCATCTTGGCTCAGGGTCTTAGGGACGTCCACCGTCTGTCCTAACATTGCTTACAGGTGGATTATCCTCCCTCAATGTCTCTTTCAGCACAGTCAGATAAATTCTTTAAGTCCTGTTATTACATCTCTAAAAATTCTTGAGTGACTTATATAGTTAATATCAGCAATACTAAGAGCAGCCGCAGTAGATACTGAACGTTTTTATGCCAGGTACAGTCATAATTGCTGTACGTGAATGATTGCGTTAATCCTCTAAGCAACACTGAAGTTGGCACTGTTATTATAGCTCCAACCTCCAGATGAGGCTAGAAAAAGTTAGGTTTGCAACTACTTTACAATAAATACCAGGTGGAGCTGAAACTAGAAGCCCAGGTCCTTTCCCCTTTTAAGTGTAGACTCTTTCGCCTAAAGGTGGATCTGGCAGCCTGGGCTTGTTGAGGCCTCTACCCCACCATTCCCCAACCCTGTGCACTGGCAACCTGAATTTAATTTGGCAAGAGAGCATTTCAGATTCGCTCATATACCCCGTTGCCTAGAAAGCTCTTTCATTGTCTCTCCCTGTGAAAACCCACATCTTCCAGGGCTGAACTCATAAGCCATTTGTGCCAGAATAATCTCTATGAACTCAATCTCTCACAGCATTTAAAAAAAAAAAAAAGAGTCCGCACTTTAGTATTTGACTACTGAGTATGTTGGTCTCTTTCCTTCAGCACTTTATTCCTTTCTTATGCCCCCAGTGCCACCACCCGAGTGCCTCCTGGCTCAGTTACTTATTCAAATGCACTGCCTTCCTTACTGGATGATCATAAATGCGGTGAAGGGAGGGTCAGTATGCACTCCTCCTGTTTCCCTCACATCACTAACTCTGGTACCCTATCCATAGTGGGGTGCTCAATTAGAAAGAGAATAAACAATTATATTTGGTTGTATTCTGTTAGGATAGTCTCTGAAAAAAGTTCTTGGTATGTGGCATTTCGTTTCCAACTTTTGATCCATGAAACTGTAATGCTGTCATCAATTTATGATTAAGAAATAGAAATCCTAGTTATTTAAATCTAAGAAAAGCACCTATTCTGGTTGTTTTCATCTTGGAGATACTGCAAGGCAATCCCTACACAAAACAAACATAGTAGAATAAATATCTTGTATCTTAAATGCATTATTTTTTCATATATGTAGTAATGTTGTTATTTGAAATGTGTTAACATCGTTATGGAATTTAAACTAATTCTATTTTTTTGATCGATGAATATTTCACATTTTTAACCTGACTTACTCTGTGAATGAGCTCCGGCTCTTAACTCACTTCGCTCTGTGTGTTTCAGGCACATTCACCTAAAGTCAGCACCTCGCCAGTTTCCGCAGGCCATGCATGATCTCTGTCCTTACAACACTTTCCTCCTCCCCCATATTCACCTGACTGATTCTCACTAATCCATTGTGTTTCAGAATGGGTGTCACTTGTAGGAAGCCTCCTTTTGCCACCTCCAAGTTGAAACTGGAGAACGCTCATGGCCCTCTGTGCTTGCCCATTTTATAGGAAGCAGTTATCATACTGTTTTGCCAGCTGTTGGTCAGTTGACTTAATTTTCCCTGAAACCGCTGACTCTCTGGGCTTACATAAAAATTACTTAAGGATCTCTTAAAAATTCTTCCTGCCTAGGCCTCACTCCCCAAGTTTCTGAATCAAGTGGCAAGTGTTGGTCACTGAAATTATTTTCTTTTTTTTAAAAGGAGTTTTCTCATTCTTTATTATAGCTGGATAGTATTCCATTGTATGAATGGAATAACTTTATACAGTTATGTCCCTTTTTAAGAACAGCTATTTTGAGATATAATTTACATTTCATACAGTGTACACATTTAAAGTATACAATTCAATGGTTTTTAGTGTATTCACAGCTGTACAGCTATCGCCATACTTAATTTTAGAACATTTCATAACTCCCAAAAGAAATCCACATCCATCTGCAGTCTCCCCCTCACTCCATAGCCACTAATCTACTTTATGTCTGTGTGGGTTTCCTTATCTGGATACTTTATGTAAATGTATTCATGCAATATGTGATCTTTTACTTAGCATGTCATATTCAAGGTTCTTCCTGTTGTAGCATGAGTTAGTACTTTATTCCTTTTTATTGCCTAATAAATAATACCCTGTTACATGTATATACCACGTTTTATTTATCCATTTGCAAGTTGATGGAACTAGTACCTTTAAAGCTTCCCCAAGTGTGCCTAATAAGCCTTCAGGAACTAAATAGGAAGTTCCTTTGAGTTTTGTTTTTTATTGTGTCTCGGGGCCAGAACAATGCCTGCCTGGCACAAGATAGATGTTTAGTAAACATCTGAATGACTAAAGCATTTCACTGAAAGTAGAACTTTCGATATGTTGGTGCCATAAAAAAATGTCATTAAAAAGAGATCCTCCTGGTAGTTGATTATTTAGATCCCAATCTGAACAAGCCAACTGTTAAAAAAAAAGTATAAGATAATCGAGGAGATTTGAACATAGATGAAATGCTACATTTTTTAGAATTTGCTTCAAATTAATCTGGGTGCAGGAGATGGTGTATCTAGGAAACAAGGCTCCCCGTGGGTTAATGATTACTGAACCTGAGTGATGAGTTCACAGGATTTTTAATGCTATTCTCTATAGTCTGTTGTCCAGTGGGGCAGCCGTTGGCCACATGTGGCTACTGAGTACTTGAAATGTGGCTAATCCTTATCGAGATATACTGTAAGTATAAAATACACACTGACTTTTGAAGAGTTTGTATGAAAAAGAATGTAAAATATCTCATTTTTTTATACTTTATATGTTGAAAGATTTTGGATGTATTATGATAATATATAATGTAAACTAACTTCCCCTGTTTCCTTTTTATTTGGCTACTCAAAAAATTAAAATGACAAATATGGTAAATATTACATTTCTGTTGGAAGGTTCTGCCATATACCTTTGTGTATGTTCGAAATTTTCCACAATAAGTTAAAAAACTCAATGACATCTGAATTTTTTTTAATAATCTGGAGTAAAATATTTTTCATAAAGATTTCCTTCTATATTAATAGATTGGGAAATAGATTTGTTCAAAGATGATTCTTGTGAAGATTATAGGAGGTAGGCTGTAGCTTTCTCATAAATTTTCATCTATGTGAAAATTTAAAAATTCTTTTATAATAAATGAAATATCAGCATGAGGAAGTAGAAGAATTTCTCCTTTAGTTATTCATCTGATTCTTTGGTAGTTGATGAACTATTTTCTTCATTTTGAAAAAAATATAGAAAATGCAGTGGTAATTTCATTGTCCTTAATCACATTGTTTATACTCTGAAATTTAATTTTCCTTGGGCTGGCTTTATAATCACTCTGCCTAAATCTGTTTGTTTGAGAGCCAGACTATAATTTTTTTCTAGACTCCCCAAGATCTCTGGGATATGAGTGGAATATGATTCTTTAAAAAAATGATAATAATGTGTGGAATTTAGGCTGAGAATCAAATTGCTTTCAGATAAAATTTCTTTAGATGAACATTATGTTGTTGTCTAGATGTCTGTGTTTATTCCCAAAATAAGAGCCGAGGTTATAAGCCCAGTGCTCTGAGGGGTGTGGACTAGACAAACGACCCCAGAGGATATTCTTTGTCATCTGTGATTTCTGAGATCGTGGACCTAAAATAGAAAAAAACCTTGAATGTAAAGCAGAAAATAATCAAATTGCAATAAGTAGCACAACAAGAGATCATCAGATGATCTGTGACTGTCAGTATAAAATCAAGTTTTTATTTTGATTGCTCTCTTTGGTTTAAATATTAAAACCTGTTTATTTTTTCAATTTTCTGTGGGTCAAACACTTGTCTCATTATGATATTTTTCCACATATGTACTAAAATGTTATACCATTATTAAAGATTCCAGTACTTGTTTTCTGTCTTGATAGCAAATGTAATGTAAGGTTTTTAAGTTATAACTTAAGTCTTATAAAACAAATATCCTTCCCCCAATTATTTGTGGTGGGCAGTGATCTGAAATGTTTAGAAGCAAAAGCTAATGATATTTTTCTAATCCCACAAACGTTATTAAACTGGAGGTCAATGCCTTCCTAGAAGGAAAGCACAAAGTATGATTTTTGTTCATACATTTAATAAGTATTTATTGAGCACACACTGTGTGCTAGGCACCAGGCTGGATACAGGGCATATGGAGATGAGTTAGATAGATGTGGAACCTCCCTTCAAGAAGCTTACAGTTTAGAAGAGAATATAGATATTAAAGTCATGGAGATTTCAGTCATTACAATGGGATATGTGGCTCAAAGGGAATGAGTCTGCGTTTTAATTGGGACCCCTGAGAGAAAAGTTCCATTCTTCTGTAGGTCACAATACAGGCTGCTGACGGTCTGAAGGAGGAGAAGGAAGGAGAGCGTGTCTGGGGAATCCTCAGAGGAGTAGGACACCGGCTGTCCTAACCTTTTTATATCTTTGCAGGAGGCCAAGTGGAACGGGGTAGGAGGAGGGGTTTAACTCCTCTGCCAAGGTTTTAAATTGCTCTCTGTGATGCTACACATAGGTTTGTTTATTTGCTACTACGAATTAAATCCTAAGTTGAATTTTTATTTAGCACCTTTGTAACGGAGACCGAATGAGATCTAACAACCTGTCCTCGGGCAATAGCCAAGACAGTAGCTTAAGATAACTTGCTGGCTCCAGATTCTGCTGTAGTTCAGTTGTCTGACAGCTGAGATGAAGGGATGTACGGGTATTTGAAAGCCTCAAAGAATATAGGGATGACCCACTTGGGTTTTTCTCACAGATTCAGAGCTGCTTCAAGCAAATTTTTAGTGTATACAGAATTAACTGAGGTGTCCTTTAGAGCTTGTTGGAGTCACTAGGGAGTGGGGGACCATCCTGCCTTTATAGATGGCCGGGGAGTGATACAGTATTTGCTCTTTGGTTGCCCAACATTCATTTACGCTGCCAGATTTCCATTTGAGGAATCACTTCTCGCCTTAGGATATGGTCTGCTGGGACCAGAAGGAGGGCCCCATTCTCTCAGCCATGGGTGGCTCCGAGAGCTAGGCCAGTCTGGGTCCACTGCCAAGGGATCATGGTGATTCTGCTGTCAAGGGTGTGTCCTGACAGGACCATTCCTGTCTGGTCTCAGGAAGGCTTCTGGTCCCAGGAAGCTGTTCTAGTGCTTGCTTCTCCAGCCTCTCCTTAGTTCCTTAAACTGATGTTTGTTTCCAATACATTTTCTTCGGTTACACTTGCCATATTGGGTTCTGTTGCTTCCACTTAAAGAACCTCTGACTGCCAAAGGCCTCGAGAGGCTTAAGTAGTTTACCCGCTGTCACAAAGGGAACAAAGGGGTAGAGCCTGGGTGGAGTCCGGTCATTCTGTTCCTACTGCCAGGCCTTCGACCAGAGGGTCCTTCATTGTGGTAGAAAGCACAGGGCTGGGAGGCAGAGAATCAGAAAATGGGTCCAGTCCCAGGGCTGGCTGTAGAAGCACAGAAAGAGCAATGGGAAATGCTTCTGCAGAGAAATGGGCATTTGTGCCAAGCCTTGAAGGACACATTGAATTGAGAGGAAGGAAGGGAGTGAAAGGCTAGTTCCAAGGGACACTGCAAGTGGAGCATGCGGGATGAGCTACCGTGTAGCATTTTAAGGAATGATGACTGTTGAGAAGGACTGTTTTAATTGGGAAAAGTGACAGAATTTGGGAATGGAAAGGTAGATGGGGGCCCAGATGGAGTGGATCCTGAATCCCATAGCACGATTTTGGATTTTATCCTTAGGCAGTGAACAAGGAGCTCTATGATGAAAGCTATCACAGAGAATGTATTCTTGCGGTGGTAGAGAAGATCAGAGGCTTGCAAGTATAAGAACGGTGAGATCTGAAGTCGGGTGGTCACAATAGAGAAGAAAGAAAAGACAACACATAAATATCGGAAAGTTAAAATGAGAATCTCTAGGAACTAGCGGATTGGAGAATGGGGTCGAGGGAGAAGGCAAAGATGATTCTGTAGGAGATAAGAAACAGGGTTGGTACAATCAGGTGAAAAATAAAATTGGAGCCTTACATCACATCTTCCACCAACATAAATTTCACATGAATCAAAAACTTTGACATTGGAATAACTAGAAAAAAATAGAGTACCATTTTAATAATGAGATGGACTATCCTTTCAAGATATGACACAAAATCCAGAAGCTATAAAATAAAAGATTGATTCATTTGACTATATATAATTTTTTCAGGGCCAAATTTTTTCTTAAGTATATCAAAAGGCAATCAATACATTTAGAAAAATAATTGCGACACATGTCACAAAGTTCTAATTTCATCAGTATATAAGGAACTACTACGACAAATCAATAAGAGAAAGAACAGTTACTCTAGAGGCAAAGAAATGACCAAATAGTTTACAAAATGGCATACAAAAGACTCTTAAACAAATGAAAACTTTAACTTCATTCATAAAAAGAGAAATGCAAATTAAAACTTTAGTGAGATGTTATTTTTCACCTATGTTTTGGCAAATATAACACAATGTGATAACACTGGTAAAGGTTTGAGAAAACAGGTCTTTCTCATGGATGAAGGTATACATTGGTCCCAGCTCTGTGTGGAGCCACTGGCAGTACTGATCAAAATTATAAATGTATGCATTGTTTGAACCATCCATAACAATTCTATGAATTTTATCCTCCAGATATGTAAATATGCACAATGATATATGTGCAGTTACTTATTTCAGTATTATTTGAATAAATAAAAGATTGCAAATAACTTAATTGTCCATTAGTAGGGACTGGTTAACAAATAATCAGGTAGTTAAAAACGAGGCAGCTCTGTATGGGGATTTGGAAAAATCTCTGAGATTTATTGTTAAGTTAAAAAAGCAAGGTGTAGAATCCATAGGTTTGTGGCATACATGTACCGGATATGTATGCTATGCTTCTATGTGAGTAAAAATATGTCCATATGTAATATACATTTTGTATGTGTCTATACATATGCATGTACATATTTATTCATACACACAGATTCATAAACTGGTGGGCTGAAGCCAGCTCGCAAAGGCTTATGAGAACCGATTGTGTGTGTCTCTTCCCTGCTCTTTGGTCAATGATTTTGGGTCGTCCTTTGAAACTGGCCGTGGTGGTAGTGTTTACACCATGGAAAAGCAAAGGCAACAAACCAGGGCTTTTGTTTATGTCTTTCCAGGGAGCTGGTTGATAAACATGTAGTAGTACCCACTGTGTATCATAAATATAAAAAATCTTTGAAGGATATACATATACACCATATATATATATATATATCTGATGTTTAGTAACATCAGATTCCCCAAGGAGAATGGTGGCAAAAAGACAGACGTGAGATTTAAATTTTGTCCCAAATAAAGATGTTACTTATTCTGCATTAAATCTACTAGAAAGCAAACAAAAAAAGTAACTCCAGAGTTTCAGACCTATGCCATTGGGTTATTTAAGGTGCTGTCGAGTACTATAGGGAAAAATAGAAAGACTAATAGATCTTATGAAAAAGGCATGCATTTTGAACATGCTGAGCTTGAAGATTGTGGGTGATATCAGTGCAGATGTCCAGCAGGAAACTCAGAAGAGGGGGCAAAGCTGCTGATCACTCTTGGAAGTCGGGAGTTTAGTTGAAATTATGGCAGTGGGAGAGGTTTCCAAGGGATGCTGAACCTGTATAACTGTTTGGGCAGGTCCCAGGAGAAAAAGAGGAGTGCATGTGATACCTTGGGGAAGGCCAGCCAACAGGTGGGGAGGGAAAGGGAAGCTAGTCAGTTACAAAGGTAGGAGGACCATAAAGTGATATTAATAGTAGCTTCTTTTATGGATGGCCTATAAAAAGCAGGGCGCTCAGTACTTATTTATTTATTTTTTTTAGGTTCAATACCTTTTAATTTCTGATTTTAAAAATTGCCACAACTGGGGACCTCCTGGGTTCTCTCAGTACTTTTTGAAACAGCATCACCTGATTTAATTCTCACAACTACTCTCTGGGATGGGTGTTATTTCTATGATTACCAGTGAATGGAGGAGGGTAATTCCAAAGGGTAAAGCAGGGAAGAGCTCCTAGGAGGGATATCATAGAGAACGACCTTGAAATGTGGTAAGATTTTAGAGGTCAAGTCATTTTCGGAAGAGGGGAATGATGAGCAAAGCTGAAAGAGAGCCATCCGATGTAGCCAGAGGATAGGGATTCATGGGACCCTGAGAGTGGTACCTGGCTGCTGTGTCCTCTGCCAGCTGGAGAGTCCCAAAATGTTTCTGAGTTAAGGAATATGCTTTAATCAGTTTGCCTGGTAGTCTAATACAAAAACTTAAATGTTCTATTATTTGGGCACTTACTATGTATTCATTGTTAGAGAGAAGAGCTGGTAGGAGACAGGAAAACAGTATTATAAAACTTTGAGATGGATTATATAGGTGGCCTGTGAGTGTAGGTACTCTGCAAACAGGACGGGGATGGCTACTGCCAAATCACTCCAGGTTTTCTAACTTGAGCTGACTTTGTTTATGGGGTGGTGAGTTGTTTTTTTTCTTTTTTCTGCCAGTAAGTTATGGGATAGAGGCTCTATTTTCCAGAAGACTATGATTAGGGAATAAGGAAAACAGAGGTGAATAAAGAAATGATTATTTGTTGACATTTTTATGGGTATGACTTATTTATGAGTTGTGCTGAGAAGCAATCTTCCCTTTTCACAGCACACACGCAAGTCCTGCCTCTATTCTTTAGAGAGACACTGTGCTTGTTCCAGTAGTTCTTTTACCTTGTAAATATACATGTACAGAAACTGTAAAATTTCACTCCAATTAGCTTTCCAACGCAGTCTTTCTCCAGCCTAGTGTTGCCTTAAGTTTGCTGTATGCATGCCATTAGGTAAAATACCAAGAATGAGGTGTCAAACAGGAAAAGAATAAGAGCTGTGGCTTAACCATGGTTCAGAAGGTAGGCATGGTCATCTTCATGGCCACCAGCTGACTTGTAATTCCTGTTTTTCTAGTCTCTGATCCCATGGGCCAAAATAGCATTCCAATTTGTTTGTTACTTTCCGTTCTGCATCATTTATTCCATAGTTAAGGACCTGGAAGCCTCTTTTGTTCTCTGATGTTGAAGGTCTTATTTTCATATGGGTATGTAGATGGGTGTAGATGGGTGATTATATACGATACCTGCCTTTTCTGATTCACAGATTTAAGACATTTTTGTCTGACAAATGCCAGAGACCCGAAGGACAGGATGCTGGAATTTGGGTCTCTGTAAAATGTGTGATGTGTGGTTCTGAGAGACGCCCCAAATTTTCCTTAATTGCTAAGAACTTACAGAATAATTGCACAAAATAACCATCCATGGTTTCGGGTCTTGCTCTGGCCTGTTAACTCATGCAGCAGTTTTAGCTTGTCATGAACTTTCCTATATCCCCTTGGGAAGTACTGTTTCTCCTCCCCTCTCTCAGAGGAGCTGTGTGAGGATGAGCCAAGTGTTAATAGATGTGAAGGGCGTTTTGGAAGAAACAAGAGCCACGTGACTGCTAGCTGGGCAGGGAGCCAGCTGGAGACGTGTGGCCCATGTGACTCAGGTGGGACTCACGGTGATCACGGTCATCTGTGGGTTTCTCAGGGGCAGCTGTCTAAACGTCAGGGCTTGTAGAAAAGTGGATTGCTGGGTCCCACCTCAGAATTTATGATTTAGTGGGTCTGTGGTGGGAGCCAAGATGCTGTGTTTCTAACAAGTTCTCAGGTGCATGTAGATGCTGCTGGTCCAGGGACCCCTTTGAAAATCCAAGCACTGGTTCAGTAGGCAAAAGACAATCTCAAACAGCCCCGCGTCCACTCTGAGTTGGAGAAGAACCAGATAATTCTGGTTATCATTAGGTTATCATAATCTCCATTATTGTATAGTATTTCTATGTGTGTAAATCACTTTAATATATTTTGCTTCTCACAACAAAACAAAACCGTGTGAGGTAGGCGGGACAGATATTAATTAACCTTGTTGGGAACAGACTGAGAACCTCAGGTAAGGAAGTGACTTGCCCAGGGGGCAAATGGCAGAGCTGAGACTTGCACCTTGATTTTTTTTTTACTGTGGATTTAGTGTTTCTTCTATGTTGCCATTAAAGCTAGCAAAAAGCTTAAGAGTTATCTTAATAATACTCAAAGTTTGTTTTAATCATCCTCCAACACCAAAACGGCTTTTCGTTTCAGAACCGTTTTAGATTTACAGGAAGGTTGTGGGGATAGTACAGAGACTTCCCACATGCCCCAACTCAGTTTCCCTTTTATTACTACCTTACGTTAGTAAGGTTCATTTGTCACCGTTAATGAACCAATAGGAATGCATTACTATTAACAAAAGTCTATACTTTATCCAACAGATTTCTTTAATTCTTACCTAATGTCCCTTTCTTTTTCCAGGATCCCACCCGGGGTTCCACATGATGCGTAGTCATTATGTCTCGACAGGCACTTCTTGGTTGACAATTTCCCAGGCTTTTCTTGTATTTGATGACTTTGACAGTTTTGAGGAATACTTGTCAGGTTTTTTGTACACTGTCCCTCAGTTGGAATTTGTCTGATGTTTTTTCTCACGGTTATACTAGGGTTATGGGTTTTGGGGAGGAAGACCACAGAGGAAATGTGCTGTGGTTATCACATCGTTATTGAGGACACGTACGCTTCACTGCTGAGGCTGACCTGGATTACCGGGCTGAGAAGGTGGTTGTCAGTTTCTCCACTGTAAAGCTGCTATTTTCCCAGCCCATGACATGCAGCCCGCACTGAAGGAGTGGGGAGTTACGCTGCACCTATCAATCCTCCACTTATTTATTCAGTGAATCAGTATTTATATCAGTATGCATTCATGGATATTTATTTGGGTTATAATCCAATAGTACTTTATTTCAGTGCTCTAGTTGTTCCAGCTTTGGCTGCTAGGAACTTTTTCAGCGGGCTCCTGTGTCCCTTTGGCATAAGCCCATTATTGCCAGTATTTGGAGTACATCCTCACTTTCTGGCACTATTCCTTTCTGAGTTCTTCTAGAGTTGCTCCACACTCATCTTGTATAATTCCTGTCTCAGCACTAGAATCATGTTTTCAATGTTGGTCTTGATCCACTGAATTGATTTTCCCCTCTACTACCTAAGTCACCACCCACAGTGAAAAGCAGTCTAAAAATAAGACAGTCGTCACCTCGAAAGGTGAAATACCTCATCTGAGGTCACACATAGTTGGTAGCAAAGCCGGGAGCCGTGACCAGGTCCAGGCAAGTCCTGCGCCTTTTCTACCGTTTATGCTGGCAAATTCTACCATTCAGCACATTCCCCTCACCCACGCCTTATGCCTAGGCAATCAGATGCGAACTCAGATGGATGTGCTACTGTCAACTCAGGACAGTTATCAGCAAAAAGGGACAAAGAGTATTGGTCAGATTCTTATGGATTCCTTTCGGAATGGGATTTTGTAATGGTGAGCAAGTTAAAAAGCCCAGAATGTGACTGCTGACCTCGGCACTTTGAGGCTGAGGTTTGGCCACACGCCTGGCCTCTGTTGTGTGGGGAAGTGGGAGCTGAAGGGAGGCTCGTAGAATCCACACCCTCTTCATGTGGTTCTCCTTTCCAGGGAGAGGCAGAGTGAAGTGAATTCAAACAGCAAAACCCTCAGATTTCCCTTCATTTTGTGAACTCCTGGGATGCACAAAGACAGAGCTGGACAGACAGGTTTTTGGTGTTCCAAAGGCCCAAACAACCAGGACCTGGTGTGAATAATCAATTACACCATGAAGCTTGTTTTCCTTCATGGGAGAAAATAATGCGGTCATCGGAAGGTTAGTAAGATGCAAGGAATAATAGAACAAACATTTCACATCCACTTCTCAGAATATTCCATTTCAAAAGGTATTTTTTGATTTTTTAATAACCTAGGGTAGGTACTCTGGTTAAAGAATTACTCCTATAAGGGGGTTTAAAGGACTAAGGCAGCAGTGATGTAATTAAGATGTTTTGTTTGCATGTAACAGAAACCTATCCAGCTTAAGGACAATTTAAAAGAACATTTATTGGCTTATGTTGCTAAAACGTCTAAGAGTAGGGCTAACTTCAGGTATGGCTGGATCTAGGGGCTCCGATCATGCCACACCAGGGCCTTATTTCTCGCCATCTCCTCGCCTCTTTTCATCTGGCTTGATTCTCAGGCAGGCTTTCTGCACATGAGTACCTCTTAGCAGATACTGGCTTGTTTCCTACATGCTAAACAACTCTATTCTACAAATGCTTGTTGCCTCTGATTGCCCCTGCCTTTGGTCATACCCCTAACCCTGACCAGTAAATGGGGCCAGAGTTATCAGGGCTGTCACTGGCTGGGTGTAGGAGCCAGGTGCTCCCTGTGGAATCAGAAGGAAAAAATGGTTTCTCAGAGGAAGATTGAGGTTTGGTAGCAGAAGGATCAGTTATCTAGACAAAAACAATGGATGTCTGTCCTTGACAGTGTTGTAGAAACTCAGGATAAATGCTGGATGGATGAGCAAATGCTCAGCTCTGATGCTATCCATATGTCTATTTATTTAGTCCTTCCCGAAGCTACTCATTTGAGTTTTTCTAGAGAGACCTCCTAGTTGTTCCTTGATTAGTGTGCTAACCTGACTGCCAGCCCTTGTGAAGCCCTCAGCTGTGCTCTGTCTGCTGCTCCTAGGGCTAATTTCAAGGCTAATTTTAGCTAGTCTTGGCTAAATGATGGTGATCTCTTTAAACCTATTTTACCATGTTAGTGTCAGACAATTTGTGACTGGTTTTGGTTACTGATCAGCGAAGATGTCTTTAATAAATCTGCATTGATAAAGGAGGTAACTAATGATCTTTCTCTTTCTCTTGATGCCATTCCTAGTTCGGATCATTAGTGGTTAATTCAAATTCTTCCTTCTGTAAAGGAGAACAATTGTTTTTAAAAATTATTACATGAGCCAAGAATTATTAGTTCCAGATTTTTAAAAAATTTACTTGAAAGTTTGATTACCCATGTCTCTTGCTTGTTTTCATTATTGCTATCTGCCTTCTACAAATGTCATGCTTATTAGCAATTTTGCCCTAAGGCAGACAAGATGAGATGAAGGGGATAATAATGATTTCTTTCTGGAGGGGCTACCTACTTGGTGATGTTTCTGGGCGAAACCAGTTTTGTACATCGACCAACATGAACTGTGATGGATTGTCTATGAATTTTAGTTAGTCATCTTTTTGGTATTTCCTTTTATGGTTGCTTAGACTTCAGATCCTTTCCTTTGGCCTACTTCTTGAGTCCAATCGAGATCAAGTTAAAAATGAATAATTGCCAAGTTCAGAAGAGGGTAAATGTTTGGGTCTGTTCATCAGTCTCAAACTGCTTGTTATTTCTATATTTCAGAGCCCAATAGGAAAGATTTTTAAAAATCTGTCTCCATTGGCACAGGTAATTGAGTTTATTATATATTAATTTTATTTTGTCCATTTCTCTGTTTATTTGAAGCACTGCTTTACTACTTTGGTGCCATCAATTTTTTTTTTCCATTTTCTAATCTCCAAAGTTATTTGTATCTGGGCTATGGTTAAGATTCACAAAAACCATTTTAATTAGGTTTCCCCTTCGCTTATACACTACATAAGCAGAGTATGCCTTTGTATTATGAGAATATTTTTAGAAGACTAATGAGGTAGAAGGTTTTGTATTTCATTTCCCTTGGTTTCCCTTTATTCAGACACCTGCATTTGCCATTAATTACTATGCCCATGGCACTCTCTCTTTCTTTGTCTGTTGCATGGTGTTTTAAAATAATATTGGGAGGGAAGCTGTGTCCTGAGACACATATCTGCATTGGAATAAATAGTTGTTTTTTTTTTCTTAGTAGCTCAACAGAAGACTCATTTAAGAGTAATTGCTATTTTGGTATCATTTTAAGAAAGTTTTGTTTCTTTCCATCTTTTCCTGCAATCTTTGCTTATTCCCTATAGTTAGTTGATCTCCTCTAGTCACTTCATTTTTTTTTTTCTTAATCAAACAATTCTGAATATCATTTGTGGCTCCTGCATTACTTCAGAGTTAGACAATTGCTTTCTCTGGGATCTCTTTGTAGTAGTAGACTCTTGGGTGAAACTAATGCAAATTAGCTGGGTTTGCATGTGGCTCCTACCATGACATGTAAAACATTTATTCATGAAAGGTATTTTAAAAGGAATATATTCTCTTTTGGAGGTTTAGCTTATTGCTTTTATTTTAGATAAACTTTTTACTGAAGCGTATTGCACATGCAGAAAAGTATTCAAAGCGCAAATGTATATATTAATGTTTTCATAAGATGAATGCATGTGTGTAACCAGCATCCAGATCAAGAAACAGATTATCAGCTTCTCAGAAGCCTCCTCATATTGTCCCTAGTCCCTATGACTATTCCAAAGGGGTCTCCTGGCTTGTAACAGGAGATTACTTTTGCCTGTTTTTGTGATTTACATGACTCTTTGGGTCTGTGAAATACATTCACATTTTGGTGTGAAGTTGTAGTTTATTCATTCCCATTGCTGTTAGAATCCATTGTGTGACTACCAACATTTATTTATCCATCTGACTATTGATAAACATTTGGGTTTTTTCCCATTGTAGGCTTTTACAGTGAATGATCCTGCAAACATTCTATACACAGCTTTTGGTGAACAACGCGTGAGTCTTTATTGAATACACACCTAGGAGTAGAATTTCTTGGGCACAGGGTTGGCATATGTGTAGCTTTTATTGATTCCCTGTTTTCCAAAAAGGTTGTCTGCCAGCAATGTATGGGAATTCTAGATGATCTACATCCACGCTTGACATTGTCTTTTTCATTTTAGCCATTCTGTTGAATGCTTTGTGGTATCTTGTGATTTTAAAATTGCCTTTTCTTGACTAGTAAGGATTTTGATCACCTTTTCCTGGGTTTATTGGACATTAGTACCTTGCTTTAAAACAGTACTTTGATCTTAGCTATATTCTTTAGTCATTTAAGTCACAACTACAATTTCAGTGTTTAACATTCAATTTAAAAAAAAAACTTAGAATGATTTTAGTAGCATTTATTAAGTTGCGATATGAACTTCTAGGCCAAAGAACAAGTTTCCAGATCTTCACTTTGTTTTATTATCCCCATCACTAAATTTACAACATTGTTTTGGAAGTTTAAGGACAAATATGCAATTAGAAATTCACGGTCTTTACGTCTAATTTGGTCTTTATCCCACATTAACTGAATAAGGAATGCTAAGAAGGAGAATTAGGTCTCAGACTTTAAGAGACTCATATATGTACATGGCAAAGTGAAATGATGTTATTTTCAAGCTCTAAAAAGGCACCCTGGGCACTCTGAGGAAAAGAATTAAATCCTATGAGAGGAATACAGGAACATTTCATAAACGTTGAAATGCCTTTGAACTTGACTGTCAATTTTTGTGAGTGGAAGTAGGAGTAATAGACATTTTTCAAAATGTGGCCCATTTAAGGAATAGTAAGTAGTTCAGAATAATTGGATGCGCAGAAGGATGTAGAGGAAGAAAGTTAAAGAGAATGAAATAAATTTTCTTAATACTCAAAGAGAGATTATCAATCAAAAAAGAACCCTCCCCCAGAAAACTCATTAGAAAAAAACAAATGAAAACACATGGAGATGACCATTTTCACTATCTTATTTGCTAAGATTTGACAGCAGTGTTTGACAAGAGATTATATTGACAAATGTGTGAAGAAATAGGCTCCATTTATGGCTGGAAGGATAATAAATTGCTAGAAACCTCTATAGAAGACAATCTGGCAATCTTTTTCAAAATTAAAGATGTATATACTTTTGACCCAGAAAAATTCTGCTTTAGAAATGTACCTTACTAATAGAATGAGCAAAAAGCTGTGATGGTAAAAAGATTGGGAATAACCTAAATGTGGAAGACGGTTGCATATAGTTTTGTCCTTCTATTCAGTGACTTCCTATGTAGTCAAATGAAAAAAATGGTAGAGCTCCCTCTTTATTGATATATCGACATGAAACCATCTCCAAGACATATTGTTAAGCTGGAAAAAAGGTTTGGCACAGTGAATAGTATGTTAGCATTTGTGTAAAAACTGGAGGGGGGCGGAATGCACATGTATCTGAAAAAACAAATATAAAGTTGATTATATCAGCTGCTTCCTGAGAGGAGAATTAGTTAACAGAAAGGAATGGGAGAGTTTTTACTGTACACTCTTTTGAATTTTGAATCATGTAAACCTATTACCTAATCAAAATAAATAAAATTTCTTCCCCCACCCCCAAAATAGGAAATGAGATCATAGGGGATTTTGAATTACAGTCTAACAGTTATATTTTTGCATAGGCTGTTAGGGTTTATGAAATTCTTTCAAACACATACCCTCATTTAGTCTTCATAATAACCAACTGAGGAAGCAGTTTTTATTTCTGTTTTACAACTGAGAAAGCTGAGAGTCAGGTGTTTAAGGTAATCTGCACAAAATCAGTGACTGCTATTAGATTCGAGAACATCAAGTATATTATTTAAGAAATAACTCTAGTAGAATTTTATTAAAAAGACAAAAGGAAAAGTACTAGAGTATTTTTAAGCTGAATGCATATGTACTGAATAATAGTAGTTGAAGTTTAGGGATTTGAGAAGTTTATTAGCAATTTTTATCTAGAGCTTTATCTGCATACACTATTATCATTGTGATCAGGTCTCAGCTCAATCTGGATTAGAGCTTCGTTTCAAACTCTATGACTGGGTGAAAAAGTTGAAATTCACTAAGAGGTGGTTGAAGGTTTTGCAGAATGATTTTTTGTTTGTTTAGGGTCCAAGTTTTAATTCCTTTTACTGAGCTATTTGGACAGAACTGGTTTATTTGCAGGAGATGGGGTAAGAAGAGTTGCAGTACTTGCCTTTTTAAACCTCCCTCCCACACCCCGCTCCCTTTTTCTGATCTGTTTAAGGCAGTTGGCCAGGCAGCAGTGACTACTATGGTTGGAGTGGTGAGAGTTCTTTTTTGTTTAAATACTTTCTTTGGAGCAGAAATGCCCGGGCTACATGGGTCTCTAGTGGATGTGTTTATATGAATCCCAGTAGTGTAAGTGATTCTAGATATTAGAGTAGGTGTAAAGACATTCATAATTATATAGAACTTTTACAGCTATTTTGGTTTGATGCCCTACCTTGTGACTGAAAGATTTTGACATTCTTATGGAGAAAGAATTAAAAAGTAACAGTCACCCTTGGTACAAAGAACGAATAATAACCTTATATCTAAAGACACCTTAATTTGCAACAAGAAATCAATTCAAAGTGTTTGACTAGAATGGATTTTCATAATTTAATAAAGCAGCTAGATGACTTGTAGGGTTCAGGATGGCATTTTGGCTTGAGTGACTCTATTTGGGCACCGTAGCTCTTGTTTTTCTGTGTGAAAACTGTAGTTCTTGGTGCAGGTAGAAGAGTGGAACACCATGAAAGAGGAAAAACGGTCTTGGATGAAAAAATGCTTTGTGCGCTCTCTCTGGGGCTGCCATCCCAGACCCGTTCTCCTACTGTGTTCTGAGGCCCATCCCAGCGACTGAGGAAGTGATTCACATTGTCTATCATTGTTATTGTGTTGTAGCAGGAAAATTATTTTCTTCCAGAACTGTTTTGTCTCACATTTTGTAGCAGGCTGCATTCTTCTATTTCATTCCATCGAACATTTAACAGAGCGTTGGATGGCACAGACTATTTATTAAATGGAGCCTTGATTGTGCTTTGGTCAAAAGTGACTTGGGATTTTATTTTTATTCATTCAGTCAGCATGTATTGAGCAGCCGCAGATCCTAAAATAGGGACTGGATATACATCTACAGTTTCTGAATAAAGTAAGCTTCCTTCCTTGGCTGTGAACTACTTCATCAGTGATACAATCTGACTGCTTTTAAAACTGCTTAATTTTTTTTCTGTTAATCTATTTGGTTTTCATACTGAGAATAATAACAAGTGTTCAATTAATAAATTCCTATTTAAGATGATTGAAAATCTGGTCATAATTCAGCAGCTACGCAACACTTTAATAAGAGACGTTTAAACCCGAGTTCTGAGCAACCTTTCCTGCAGGGATAGGAAATTAGAAGTTGCTGGTCTAATTTTTCCTGAAAGAAACCCCAGGGAAGAAGCTTGGTTTGGAAAGAGGAAGCCCCTGACAGAGATGACAAATGGTTGGATATCAGAAACCAAGCCGGGTCACCAGAATGATTAGTGAGGAAGCAAAATGACTTCGGTGAGGGTTTTAACCTTTTCATCTTTTAAGGTAGTAAGTACTATTTTTGGAAAAGCAGAGTTATTTTAGGAGAGGGGGAGGAGGGGGTAAGGAATTGTGTTGGGGGGAAAAGCTTTAAATCTGGGAACCCTGATGGTACTCTCATTTAATGGTTTGCAGATTGTCCGGACTGGGGGATCCTGGAAATGCCCAAACTGTAATTTCCTCACTGGTGTCATACACAGAGTTAAGAATGTCGCAGGATCTTGTCTGTGAATATCCATATGCGAATTACATTGAACCAGATGAAAACTTTTGATAACTCAGTCTCTTGAGGTCCCTCCATATCCATATACGAATTACATAGAACCAGATGGAAAGTTTTAATAACTCAATCTCTTGAGGTCACTCATACAAGGCCTTTCTTAATCCATAGAGTGATGCCTAAAATTTCATCCAATTTTGTATATTGTTTAAGGATGTTAAAAATATTTTTTTAAACATGGAAGATTAGACCACACTCTCAGCGTTTCTGAGGTTTCAACTTGCTACAGTGCATTGTAATGAGTATCAGGGCAGATACAGGTGGACCTAGATAACCAGGTATGCAGTGACAGTCACATAGCATCAGGCTGATCTTGAGCCTGTGGGCCTCAGTTTCTCTGTCCCTAAAAAATGAAAGGCTGAACTACTTAAGTTGTGCTTAGCTTCTTAAGTTCTTCTCTTTATTTCTGTTTAGATTATTGACCCCAACCCAAATCAAAGATTAGTCTAGTTGAATAAAATTTTGCGTGTCATTCTGGTGCCTGGAGAGTTGAAGTGCCTCTTGACTCTTCATTCTAAGACTTTACCTGCGCCTGAGCTCCTTTTTCAGAGTGTGAAAGAACAGCCAGGAGGAGGCCCTTCCACCTTCAGTTCTGATCTTCCTCTTAGTTATTCAGTGATATGATCCAGTTAATAGTATCCCCAAGAGGTGTTGTTACCGACAGTGCAAAAGCTCCGCACAGTCTCATTTGTGCTTGAATAAAATGATTCCCTTTAATGTTTTTAAAACATGAACACGTTTGAGGTCTTGCTGGAAGTGTTTATTCATTCCAACTGAAAGATGTACTGTGGGTGTTCTGTCTGATTTCAGAGAGCTCTTGTAAGCAGGCTTATGTCTAGAGTGTTTTGTCTGCTGTGTTTTTTTTTTTTTGTATTTGTTTAGACTAAAATTAATAAGAGCTTTTCTCAAAAACCCTGAGGATAATTAATACAGGTTTCTCCCCTGTGGTGCTTTTTGTCAGAGAAGAGAAAAATAAGAATCTTTTTGGAAGAGAAAAGCAAAAAAAATCTTCAAGCTCAATTCTTATATCTTTACCAGTAAACTAGGGAACTTGGTGGAAAAGAAAAAGAACATTGTGTGTGTGTGTGTGTGTGTGTGTGTGTGTGTGTGTGTGTAAAATAATAAAGTTTAAGTCATAAACACTAATAGTCTGGCTTTTGTAAACCAAATTTCTTTCCCAGCTCTACAAGTATTTTTTTGTCTTTTTGTATCCACATTCATAGTCACAGACTCTTTGTATATATTTAATATTACTGAGTGACCTCTTTGGTTTGCATTTACTTTTAATTTTTCCCTTTTTTTTTTGACCAGAAGAGTGTGACATTAAATATAAATCTTCCATGCACAATGGAAAAATTAATGATGATTTACTTTTTACTTGAGCAAGGAGATGCTTTTATTTAAAGGCATTTATATTTTTAAGAAACGTGAAAAAAAATTCCCTAAGGTTTTACTATGTTAGGTTATTTAAAAAGATTTTTGCATAAGATTTGATTAATTACTAGTCTATTTCCACAATCCCAGAATTTAAAATTTTTTTCTTCCCCATTTTCTATTTCCTGATTCCACAATCATCAATAATTGAGACTCCTTTCCTTTCTTCTTTCCTCTTTCCTTCCTTCCTTCCTTCCTTCCTTCCTTCCTTCCTTCCTTCCTTCCTTCCTCCCTCCCTCCCTCCTTCCTTCCTTCCTTCCTTCCTTCTTTCCTTCCTTCCTTTCTTTCGAACTTTTGAGATTTACTCACGTAGCAACTTTCAAATGTGCAATACAGTATTTTGAACTATATCCCCTATGCTGTACATTACATCCTCATGACTTATTTATTTTATAACTGGAATATTGTATCCATTCATCCCCCTGCCCCCATCCCACCTCTGGAAATTACCAATCTGTTCTCTGTATCTATAAACTCGGTTATTCTTTTTCTTTTTTTAGATTTTGTAAATAAGTGAAAAGACAAATGGTATTTGTCTTTCTCTGTCTGACTTATTTCACTTAGCGTATTGTCCTCCAGCTTTATCATGTTAAATATCAAAAACAGCAACATTTTTTTCTTTTTAGTGGGTGAATAATATTTCTTATATGTATAATAAAAAATTATATATGTCACATCTTCTTTAGTCATTCATCCATTGATGGACACTTAATTGTTTCCATGTCTTGACAACTGTACATAATGCTGCAGTGAACATCGGGGTTCAGATATCTTTTCAAGTCAGTGTTTTCATTTTCTTTGGATAAATACCCACAAGTGGAATTGCTAGATCATATAGTAGTTCTATTTTTATTTTCTGAGGAACCTCCATACTGTTTTCCATAGTGGCTGCACCAGGTGGCATTCCTGCCGACAGTGTCCAGGGTTCCCTTTGCTCCACATCACCAACATGTGTTGTTTCTTGTCTTTTTAATAAAAGCCGTTCTGACAGGCGTGAGGCGATTGCTCATTGTGGTTTTAATCTGCATTTCCCTGATGATGAGCAATGTTGAGCACCTTTTCACATTCTTGTTGCTCATCTTTCATCTGTATGTCTTCTTTCGAAAAATCTCTCTTCATAACCTCTGCCCATTTTTAATCAGATTTGAATTAAATTGAATGATTTCTTCATCTATTTTGGACATTAACCCCGTATGAGCTATATGATTTGCAAATATAAGGAGAGTCATTCATTTTTAGGGGGCGGGTGGGTGGTGGTGGTGGTTGCTTAAAGAGTAAGTGAACTATTAATTGTGGGGCTTTGATACAATTCTATATAAATGCAACTTTGATCCGTTAACTAAGATTTAAGACTTTGCTTTGTTTAAATATGAAAAAAATTTTTTTCAACGCAGGTTCAGTCTTGTGATTTTGTAACTTGACTTTTAGCTGTTGGGCATTGGCTTTAAATTGTCCTTTGTGGTGATCTTAGTTCCAAATTATACAACCACTTAAATTTTGAGAAAACTTGTTCTGAATGGCCCTTTTTCTTTCCTTTTATCTTTGGCCAAAGAAGTTTAACAAGTTTTGTGTGTTGAACTAAATTGTTTCTACATTTGCCTCTGAAAGCTTTGGTGAGTTTACTTTTTTTTTTCCCAATGATTTCAAGCTAGTGACAAGGACTTAAATGAACATCAGTGCAGGCATTCTGATTCTTGAGAAATAGCCTCTCACCAGTATGTGTGTTAGTGTGTATTTGTACGTGTTGTGTGTATATGTTGGGTTGGGTGAATATTTGTTCCTGGAGCCTTGATTGTGTTACTAAATATTTTCTCTGGTTAAAAAAGAGCTCAGTGTGGTAAAGTGATATGTTTCCTTAGGCATTTTTGTGCTTGCACTTAGTACTTTTACAGAATAAATACTTTTAATGACCTGGCTTGGGAACCTAATCATTTACAATTGTATTTCTGTAGGAAAAACAAATTGTAAATTCTGAACAGATGATTTTAATAAACATACTTTTGAAGCTTAAAGCACTGGAAAATTGGAAGCTGTTTAAATAGTCCAGTAAGACTGGGCTCTCCAGTTGGGGCTGTGTCTGTGTTAGGGACTTGTCGAGTGAGTTCATTTGTGTAATTATCATCATTTTGAAGTCCAACACTCACCAACTATGGCGTCTCTCAGTGGTTCTCTCTTCCTCTGTCCCACCTGAAAGGCCTGGTCCTATATTTACCATACAATTTAGTGACTTAGTTTTATAACATTAGAGCTTATTGGTGTGATGGATCACAAAGCTTCAGGAGAAGGAGGCAGTTTGCTCCGGCAGGTCGAAGAGGTCCCCCTCATTGTGGTATATAAAACAAGGCAATCCCTTGGAGTCTGAGAATGTGAGAGCTAGAAGGGATTTTAGTTCCATTTTCTCATTTTACAGATAAAGAAACTGAGGTCTAGAAATCACCTAAATGACGACTGCCTTTGTGAGTTCCCCTATAAGTACAGCCTGAAGCAAAGGAGTTGAGTGCAGGTAGTTTATTTGGGAGGTGATTCTAGGAAGCATGAGTGAGGGAGCAGGGAGAGAGGCAGGGGCTTGATTCTGTTCCCAGGTTCCTCCTTTGGAAAGATAGGAGGGTAGAGCATCTATGCAGATGCCCCCATATCCTCCCAGAGAGGTTGTAACCTCGGCCATTATTGCTCCCACACTTCTGGGCTGCTCTTGCCTTCAGGCTGAATTGTGCTCAGTTTCAGAGAAGGCCTTGGAGGACAAAGACACCTGAGTTGCCTGTGGCAGGAGCTGGAAGGTTGAATCTACCTTTCTTGGAACTCCGTACAATGACTATCACTGGAATCAGGGCTGGGCTGAGGGAGTATGACAAGGGGCATCAGGAGTAGAATACCTACTGCCAACACCAACACCAAAAATGGATTGATTGTATGAATTACAGCCAACTGTATCATTGCATCAAAGACTATCAATTTTAAGATCCACCATTAATTTATGTATCATTAAGAAGGAAACTGTACCACTGAGGAAGAAAAGTGGGCCACGATTGCCATTAAATGTGACACACACCTAATATCAGAAATATTAAAATATGGGCAACAGCATTTTCTAGAATTGATAAAATGCAGTATATAATAATACTATAAAGTTATGCCACTAGGAACAACTGGTCCCCTTTGCTGTATCACATACACCCATACACGTTGTATACACATCTCGGAGAAGATTATTCTCCCAGAGAGTGCCCCCATATGCCCTCTCAATTAAGATGCTTCTGATCCTTTTCCTCACCCTTGATGACAGGGGCTCAGTGAGACTCACTACCTTCAATATTGGCCTGGGTAGAAATGTAGAATTAAGAAGTCCAAGACTTCTAATAGCTAATTTGGTGATTATCTACTCGAAGAAAGATGGAGGCTTTCACCTCCATAAAATGGATACTAGATCTTAGGGTTGGGAGAAGGGATCTTGCATATCATTGATCCCAATATGTTATCAGATTCTGTACTCGATACTACTTTGCTGGCAGACATCATTTGCCTCTGAAAGGTTCTTTGGTGATAGGGAATTCAGGACCATTTTTTGAAACCCATTTCAGCTATGTGCTATCACATGGTCCGAAGGATCTTATTTTTAATGATAAGGTAAATCTTATGCTTCTTTTAACTTCTACCTATGAGCCTTAGGTCCACCTTATGAAATAGAATAAGTCTGCTGGCTTCTGTGTAGCAGTACTTCATGTACTTGAAAATAATTACCTTGTCTTTCTCTGAAGACTTTTTTTAAGGCTAACATTCCTAGACTTGAAACAACTTGAGAGGTTTCTGTCTCTGTGTCTTTGGTAGCTATGGGAGACTGATACACTTGCACAGTCTGTCCCTGTTAGCTCCACCCCAAGGGATTTCTGTATAGGTCTGTGAGTGTGCTACATGGTATTTGATAGATTTTATTTCCAGTAAAAAGTTAGCAGTGCATGGATATTGGAGATAAAATTTTTTTTAAAATTATTCTTAAAGTTTAATCTGTAATACAGTCTCTTGACCTCTTTGACATATCATGAGTGGATGAATTCTTTGGGGCCGATATAGTGTCTGCCTGTCCACTGTTGAATCACCAACACTCAGCACAGAATCTGGTGCACAGTAGATGTGCAATGTATATACATGCAAACACACACAACTTGTGTTAAGGTCATAGTTGATAAGTTTATTGTTTATATTTAAAAATATTTTTCATAAGAGTTTATTGGAGCCCAATCGATGACTTTGGAAGCAAGATCTCAAATGCCCTTCACTTATTTTTTATTTTCCAATTCTGTTTAAAAATACCCTTTGTTTTACTTGAGGAAATACTTTGCTATCTACTCAGAAATAGCAACTGTTAGATGTATAAATGGGTTGTTGGTGTAGTTAGGGATACAACATTATACTGAAAATGTGACTTGAAATTCATTCCTGGCTAGTGACTATCTGTTAAATGAGAATATATAACTTTCAGGGGTAGCTACTGGAGCAGCAAAAGCAGCGGTTTGGAACGCTGTTCTGGAAGTTTCCAGGAAAGCAGGACTCCATATACCCTGTGGGTCGATTCCTTCTATAGACCATTGAATGGAAGAACTTTATTCAGAGTTTCCTACATGTCTTTTTCTCTATTTTAATACATTTTTGGTAGAAAGACAGTAAAGGTAACATTTTACATGTTTATAAGAATTCACTTTTGCTTCTATTAAGAATTCTATATATGTATTGTGGAATCTTACTTAGCAAGGACCTTAAAATCTTTGAGTCCGACCTCCATTTGATATTTTAATCCTCTCACCTTGACTTGATCCTCACCAGGAATAGGAACTCCCATCTCTGTTTTTGTTTATTTTTTAATTTTTATTTTGTACGCATGTATTTTTTATCGAGGTATAAGTGACATACAGTAAGTCAGTTTCAGGTGTGCAATGTGATGATCAGACATGTGTGTGTACTGTGAAAGGAGCCCCACAATATGACAAGTCACCATGTGTCACCATAAAAAGCTACAGAAATATTTTTCTAGTCATAGAAACATTCCAGATCCACTCTCTTGGCAACCTTCAAGTGTGCACAGCCATAGCATTGACAGCGGTCCCCAACCTTTTTGGCACCAGGGACTGGTTCACTCCCTTGTCCGCTGCTCACCTCCTGCTCTGTGGGCTGGGATCCTCACAGGCCACAGACCAGTACCAGGCTGCGGCCCCGAGGCTGGGGACCCCTGCCATTGACTGCAGTGACTGTGCTGCATTCCACATCCCCATGACCTAGTTGTTTATTCACTTCACAACGGGAAGTTATGTGTTTCCCGACCCCTTTCACCCATCGCTCACCCCAGCCCCACCCGTAGCCACCACTCAGTTCTCTGTATCCATGAGTTTTGTTTGTTCTTTTGTTTTGTCTTTTAGATTCCACTATAAGTGAGATCATGCAGTGTGTGTCTTTCTCTGTCTGACTTATTTTTTAGACAGCTCTAAGCCTCCTTAGCACTCAGCAGTCCAGCCTCCAGTGATACAGATTGTCTTCCTTTTTTTTTTTTTTTTTTAGCAATTTAAAAGTGTGAATGGGATAAGAAAAATGAACAGTAAGGCTCCTCTTTTGTACTTTGAGCAGAAGCCAAACAGCAAACCTTTGTTGGATGCCTGCTGGCTGCTGTGGGAAGGAGAAAGAATTAAGACAGTTCTTATCCTCATGAAGCTGATGATATAGATGGAGCCTCTCTCTCTCTCTCTCTCTCTCTCTCTCTCTCTCTCTCTCTCAAAGCTCTCCCCTCCCCCCACTGCTGCTACAACTCACCAATCCAAAGTATATGATGACAAGTGAAGTGAGCAGAGCAGAGAAGGGAAAGCTCAGTGCCACCTGGTGTGGGTCAGGTGGACCTGGAGCCTACCTTTAAGAAGTGGGCAGGACCCCTGTGCTTGTGTGGCCTTTTGTTGCCTAATAGTCTAAAAGTCCAAAAGCTGTTATATGACCTTCTTGTGAAGCTAATGAATTAGTTAAGCTTAGCTCATTTAACAAAAGATTTTTGGACCGAATAAAATAACAGGTACTATTTCCCTCCCAATGACTCATATCTAGAAGGCAGTATTCTGCCTAACCACATTTTTTTAAGTTAATTGAAACTTATCCCTTTGAGAACTGTGGAAGCTTTTTAAAAATGGTCAGAAATGTTCACATTGATGGCTGGGATTTAGGTGTCCTCCTCTCGAATATGAGTCCGTTTGTGACTGATTCAACACATAGACTATGGCAGAAATGACACTATCCTAGGCCAAAACAAGTGTAGAGCCAGAGGAGAGAAAGAGCAATCAGGGGGTCATCCATAAGCTATATGAACATCTAACCAATGTACTGTGTACTGGAAACTAATAATAAAATAAAATTAGAAAAAAAAAAAGGTTATGCAACTTCTGCTTGCTTCTCTGGGATTACACATTCCGGAGAAGTCAAACGTCACGTAGAAATATGACTACTCTGAGATTTCCATGCTGGAGAAGCCAAGTTAAGAACCCCAGCTGAGCTCCCAGCAAACAGCTAGCCAGCGTCAACTAACTACCAACCTTGTAAGGGAGCCATCTCGGTACCCACCCACTTGGGCCTTCAGATATCTCAGCCCCACCCAGCATGGGACTGTAGACGCATGAGAAACCTTGAACCAGAACAGTCCATTCTTTCTTAAATTCTTGACCCTCACCCCCTCAAATGACAAGCCAAATAAAATTGTTGTTTCAAGTTATTAATGTCATTTGTTACACAGCAATAGAAACAAGTACTAAGAAATAAAGTATTTTAAGTCAACTATCTTGTATCTTTCTAAAATGTATTGTCTACATTTTTGAAGAGCATAGGCATAACTTGAACTTGTTATGAACAACAGACATCTTATGTCTCACATCGTGATTAATGTAGTTATGCCCTTGAGTTATACAATGAGCTGCAAAGAAACTCTAGCTTTTCAAAGTCATGTGCATACTACTAATTTTTTTCTTTTCCTTTGCTGCCATATCTGAATGTGCCAGTTTCAACACATTGAACCACATTTGGAATCATTGTGTTTAAGTTCAGATACTACATTTCATGAGGGAGGTCTTAGAGATATTTAATGAGTGCTTACTTTGTGTTGGGCATTGTTCTAGGTGCTAGATGAGATGCTAAGCTTCTGGAGAGCAGTGATATCCCTTGTTTCTGCTCACTGAGCCTTTGTGGAATAAATAGACACAGGACACTATGTTAGGTCAGAGCATGTACTCAGCAAGTGATTCTGTCCTTCGGCGAGTGACAAGGATGGAGAAGGGGCTGGAAGCCACCTTGTGGGAGAATTAAATGACGTTCAGCCCTGGAATAAATGAAGAGTTGCTTGAGGGAGAGAAGGGCTGTCATGTGGAAGAGAAATGGTGCTAGATCTGAAATAAAGTGGGTTTTCTTTTGTCTATTATTAAATAATGCCTTAGGTGGAATTTATCAGATAACTCAGCAGTGGCTGTGTTGGTTTAAGAATTTGGCTTGCTCAAATACGAGAGAAAAGGCTAATCATGGAATTCATTGGGGGGAAAAACAGACATTGACCCATTGTGCCAGAATTATTGCTTCATGTTTTATGGTTTCTAAAATATTTTTGGCGATAATGTAGGTGGGGGTTGTGCATTAAAATGTCACTGTTCAGGAGAGTAAGAAAGGCCTCACAGAGGAGGAGTTATGTACCTTGCCAGATGAGAAGAACACAAATATAAATACCATCTTGTGGTATGCACTTTTGGATGAAATGGAGCATAAAGGAAAGCTATTGGCATTTCTTCTCTTTTGGGAGGGAGAGAGGGTCAGATTGATGGAGATTTTTAATTCTTAAATGGCACCATGGCATTTTTAACACCTGGAGTTTCTTTCTATTAGCATCACCACTGTCATTCCTTAATCCAGTCAGTTAAGTTTAATGCAAATAAGAAAATAGAAGCTCTTGCTCAAAGTTTCATTATAAGTTTAGGAGATGTTACAGCCATGTTTGGAACCAGAATCTTGTCTTTTAGAATACAAAGACTCCAATCATCCTTCAGACTCAAGATCACTTTTTAATCTTTGGTTTCTCCCCAATAAAATATTTTTTTACATTATTCTTGATTTCAGATTGACATATTTTAAATTTCTTCCTTGATTTTCTTTACATATTAAAGGGAATTATTGACTACTTATAGTTTTCTATCCAAGTTGAGAAGACTGATTGAGTAAAGGATGCTTCAGGTAACTATTATTGTCTCTTCTAGTTTGTGTTGAACCTGAAACACAAGGTAACCTAACTCTTGACTTCCCTGGAGTACATGATTAGTGTCAAGAAAGATTCAGAATGGACCAACCAAAGTCACACCTATGTATAATATTTATTCTGGGTAGTGACATTTTCCTTAAAATGTTCCACAAAAGCAAATATAGACATTATAGAGATAAGATTTGAGATGGTCAATTTCTGGTTATGAATTCAGTGCTTTGTTGCAGGGGTGATTTCAAGATAGGGTCAGGACTGGGGGACGTAATGAATGGCATTTGTAGTTATCACTGCCCGTAGGTCCCCCAAAAGCAACAGACTACGTGGATCTGTGTACCTGGTAAATTCCAGCCCAGTCGCAGCAATCGAAGGACTTCATGTGACTATTGAAATGTTTATTATATAATAAACATTTTCTGTTTATTGATAAGAGGAAAAGCATTCCAATTTCTCAGTTGCAAAACTTAGAAGGCTTTAGAGAAGTAGAGAGGGAACCTGGGAGGGATTTTGTGACATCTCGCTCAGAGAAAAATTGAGCCTGGTTTTTAAAAAAAAAAAATTTTTTTTTTTTAATTGGGCTATGTTTCCCTCAGACTATGCCAAATCCAGGTGTGTATTGTCATGCTGACACCTAATTTGTGGAAATGCAAACTGACATTATATGTAAATAATGAGACAAATGAACCACTTGGTAATTCACTTTTTATCGTTTTCAGGCTGTTTTCTTTAGTCATGCATTTCAACAAAATGTATGCTCAGACTAACACTATTTACATCTCTGGATATGCAGATGCCCCATGTTTTTCTGGTTCACTGTCACTCACTTTCCATTGTGTTTCTTTAAGCTTTATGGTGGTGAACTTGCTGATTACTAAAAACTAAGTCCCAGACGCCGAAAACCTGGGCCTTGGGAGCATCATGAGCAAGCATTTCCTCCTGCTTCAGTGCCTTTGGGGCAGGAGGCCAATGTGGAGGCTAGGAAACATTTTTTTTGTCATTTTTGTTTTGGATGGAATTTTTGTTTTGGAGTGAATGAATGAACCGAATGAAATGTTTCCTGCCTTTTTCTTTAAACCTGTAAGATTAATAAGCAGATCTGCAAAAACGCCTATGTGGCTTGAGCATCCTTGTCCCACGCCCTGTGTCATGATTTGCTGTGGAATGTCCCAGAGCGCTGTGAAATGAGGGGGCCAGAGTAACACTGCTACAGAGCACTGGATATGGCACCACCCAAGTACAATCATGGAGGTGGCATAAATTTGCGAAATCATAAAACCCTACGTTGCTACCGCCAGGATAGACTCTAATGAGGAATTAGTGATATGTAGCATTTCAAATGAGCCATTAAGAGCAGATTTGGTAAGTTATAGGGGAAATTCTTCTGAGGTTCCATCTTCTGTTAGGAAGTTTCTTCTAGTCCCCGAACTGGTGTTCGCTTTGGAGCCCGAGAGGACGGCTTTTCTAGGCAGTTGCTGCCGTTGCATCTTATCTTTGCAGAAGGAGCAGTAGCAATGGTCACTTCTTTAAGCTCACCATTGCAGTTATTTGTGATTTAGTCTCACCATAATTGTGAAATCTGAATAGCAACATGTTTGTTTGTTGTTGTAGCTCATTTGATGGCAAGGTCTGACTTGAACTGACATGAAGCTATTTTTGGCCTTTATTCATGTTAATAGGAGTATTCATACATTTTGCTATAAAAATATTAATGATTTTAACCTAGATGCTGCTCTAGGTCCTGCTAGATCTGTTCTGATATAATATACATACCGTATTACCTTTCTAAGGTTAAAATAAAAAACAAACCATTGTAAATACTTCTGGCCTCAAAGATTTCAGAAAAGGGTGAAGATTTGTACCTAACAAGAAGAAAAATGACCATCATCATAGAAACTCTAACTTTTGTACTTTGAATTTATCCTAATTTTTACATTTCAGGGACTCTGAATTCTTTCTTGTTAGGTACAAATCAGGATGTTCCCATTCTGCTGACATCAGCGTGGAATGTGGATTATCATGGGATGGAGGAAAAAGGCCTGTGGAAGGACCTAAATCTATGAACTAAAAGAAGCAAAGTGTCTGGATAAGAATTGGACAGTCATGGATTTAGTTATCCTGCTTCAAGTAGACTTAATTCTGTGGTCGGGAGGGCGGGTAGCTCTTAAATTTATTTAGAACTATGCATTTATTATATTAGTTGTATATAAAAATGTTCATACTTAGATGGATGTTCAGTAAATTTGGTAGAGTTTATACCATATCGTGTAAGTCCTGTTCTTTTCAAGTAATCCATTATTGTTTTTATAAAATTCCATAAAAGAATCATTTGAGGCAGGTGGGACTGACCCAACATTCATTTCCAGTGGTGCCCAGAGTATGTGGAGCAGATAAGCAGTGGGCCAATGGAACAAAGCTTATTCCTTCTTGTTGTGTGATGTGTGATACAGAGAAATGTGAGTGAGATACAGCCTTCTATCCTTAGAGATGAGTGTGGATAAAAATACTGGTGAAGCCAGCCCAGCCCACTTTGCATTTAGGATAAATGGAGTGAAGTGTGAGAGAGAGAGCTGAAAAGGGGGTTGGATCAGAAGAGGGGAGGACATTGAATGCTACCACTACATAGTTGTACTTTATTTTACATATCATTTGTTCACAAGATTTGCATGTAGAAGAATTCCATGTAATGATGTATTATACTTCAAATAACTAAGTATGTGATTTTATGTCAGATTAGATATCTCTTCTACTAGATGCTAATATGCACAAGTATGGGACTTGGTACCAAAAGTTATAAAAATGTGAAGGGCGAGAAACTAAAAATGGAGGAAAAGCATCTATTACATCTATTTTCTTTTCTTCCTAAAATTTAAGAACAGATTGCATCATTTGATTTTCATGGTGAGAACACCTCAACCCACCTCATGGGATGTAGAGGCTGTAAAAGCTCTGACTTGAAAGCCAGAGCCCTGGGTGGTGATGAGTCACTGTAGATCTTTGCACAGAGAGAGGTGACGTGATCAGAGAGATGCTTTGCTAACTGTGTATGGGATGGTTTGAGTGGAGAGAACAAGCTAGGTGGGAGCTTTTGCAGTCATCTAGGTCAGAAGCAGTAATTGCTACCTGAACTTGCCTGATTGCAATGGGAAGAGAAAAAAAGAAAATGCTAGAAGCAGAAGCTTTAAGAAATACCTTAAATGCACTTGATTTGTCTCCACTTTCTAATTTTATTCCTCAAGGGCACTTCTAAATTGATAAGAAGGGAGAGCCAATTAGCAGGTGTTATTTGGTAATAGACTGAGTTTTCTAGGATTTTTCCAGGGTTAGGGGCCACGTTTTGTGTATATATGTAAAAAGTAATCTGAGACTACTGCCTAGGTTAGCAGAGTTATCCTTCTGAAGAAATCATTGGATTCCACGCATGTTCAGAGAGAAGAACAAACGTTAAGAAGAGGAGTTTGGGATCCGTCAGCTCTCAGTTTGTAGCTGTCTCGTTTTCCTTTGAGCTCCTGGCCTGTGCTGTGCCCATTTTGGCAACTAATCTGACACGCTCACCCCTGTTCCCCAGCTTCTTGGTTTCAAGTGACCCTACCTTCCACACCACAGTAGCAACCCACTCAGTGGCCACACCCTAGTACTCTGGCTTCTGAGGTGGTTTTCTCTGAAATACCCTTCCCTCTGTCAGAGCGCTTGTCTTTCCCACCTGCTCTCACTAATCCTGTGCTTCAGACCCTGTGATTCTATTCCCTTGATCCCCACCCTGTTTTCTGTCTGTCTGGCCTTTATTTCTTCTACTCACTTCGCTTCCTCCCTAACGTACTTGGACAGTATCGTCAACCATTTTGATCATGTCACCAGTACAGTAATTTCCTCACCCCATCATAGAAATACTCACCTCTTCCTGCAACTCTGAATCAACGCAGGAGTCTGCTTCTGTCTCTGTCCTCACGTTGTAACTGATTACTGGCTCCCTTACAAACATGCTTTTAAGGTTAACAGAATCTTTAATGTTACTTGGAAATCTTTCTGCTGATCCAAAGTTTACATCCTTTACCATTTTCTGAGCTAGCTATATTATTTTCTTCAAGGATGCAACTTTCCTCCAAAATCACATTCTCAGCAGTTTGAACTGCCCTCATCTAGAAACAGAGGTCGCTAGGAAGGAATTCTCCTAACTTTATATACAGCCCCCAGAATTATTGATCTTAACCCCGCTTCTTCCCCACCCCGTGATGGGACTGTGTCACTGCATTCTAAATCCTGTTTCCCACGGCTTCCTCACACCATCCTGATCTATCTATAACTTTTGATACTGTTGACTATTCTATCAGTCAGGATGATTTTGACTGCAGATAACAGGAAATGCAAATAGAAGAGGCCGAACTAGGAGGCTACCTGAAAGAAGTTTGGAAGTAGGGCAGTTCCAGAGTTGCTCATTCATGGCTTGACGGTGTCATCAAGGACCCAGTTTCTTTAGTTTTTCCTCCCTGCCATTCACAGCATGTTAACTTTTATTTTTTTCTCCTATCTTGCTCCCGGGGTCCTCTTGGTCAGGATTGCATCACATGCCCTTGTCTAAACTAGTCAATGTCGGGGGAATGGGTTTACCTGATAGGTTTAGAATTGTCAAGGTTTATAGCCTGCGATTGGGAAGGAGCCCAAGCTCCCCTCAAGTACATGCCTTTCCAGTAGTTGATTTAAACTGGAATTCTGTTAGCAAATACTAGTAACTTACACGACCACTCCTCAGTGATGAAAGAATTATGAGCACTGATTTTCTTCCTTCTCTGGGTATTCTCTGCATCTTGGTTTCCTTCACTGATGTTTCCTCTTTCTTCCTCTTAAGTCTTGGCATTCCTGGTATAGCCACTTCACCATCTCTTCTTGATCAGTGCTGTCTGCTGGGGCTACCTTAGTCATTCCTAATGCTTTTCATATGAGAACTGTATGCTGACAATTCTGAAATCTATAATCTCTGAAATGACCTCCACCTGTTGAGCTCCATTTCCTTTGTCTATTCTTGGGTTCTGTATCTTGATTGAGTACATCATTTACTATGGTAAAGAATGTTGCCTCCCATTATAGAAAAAAAAAATCCTTTTTTTTCTAGATACATCATTTCAAAAAACAAATACAAACAAAAACAACAACAGAGCCTCATCATCTGATCTTCCTTGCAGCTGGGTATGGCCGTATGACTAAGATCTGGCCAGTGGGTATTACTTAGGAATCTTCTGTGGGATTTCCAGGAGAGCTTAAAAAACAAGAAGTCTTCAGCTGGGAGATACCCACTTTTTCTCATATCATTTTACTTCTGGCTTTCAAATTTGAATGATGGCTGGAGTTTCAGAAACCACTTTGGACCTTGTGGTGACCTTGAAGATGGAATCCAGGATAGAATGACGCTGGATTCTTTATGATCGTAGAGCTGCCATATCAGCTTTGGAATGCCTTCCTCTGGATTTTACGTGGCAAATAAACCCTTGCTTATTGAGGCCACCGTTGGTGTGGGGGTGGGGGTGGGGGTGGGGGGGGGTCTCTGTTAGTTGCTGCTAAATGTAGTTCTGAACAAATGTTTCTACTCTTGTTGCCCAAACAGAATACTCTATAGTTTTTTTCTCTCCCTCACTACCTAACTCATGGATTATATTTGAAAATAGCTCTAGATCCTGAAAACATAACATTAAACCAGGATAAGAATACACCTTCTACATGCATAGATTTGTTCAAATTAAACAGTTTGACTATACCAAGTGTGGGCAAGAATATGTAGAAGGAAACTCATATTTTATTCATAGGAATATCATTTGGAACAACTACTTCAGAAAATAATATGGCAAGATGTAGTTTTTAAGATGTTTAAAACCTCATGACTCCATGAATCAGCAGTTCTATCTCCAGATGTCTAAAAGTCTCACACACATCTACGAGGAGGTAAATGTGCTCTGTTCATTGTTCTGTGGTTTGTTAGAGCAAAAATCGGAAGCAACCTCAATGTCCGCTAACAAGATATGGATGAATAATTGTGTACTCAATCAACTAAATTATATACAGCGGTTAAACTGAAAGAACTAGAACTATATGTATCATTATGAGTAACTCTCAAGAATAATGTTGAACAAAAAAGTTAAGTTGTGGGTTATATACAGCGTGATGCCATTTACATAGTTTGAAAAACTACAAATAATTTATTAATGAGTATCTTCTATTAAAATTGCTGCTGCTGCCCCTGTTCAGCGTCTTATTATTTTTTGGCCTGGTATACTGTTAAGAGTTCAATAATTTATCTTTTTTTTTTTCTATTCTCTCCATTCCAATTCACTTTAAACACTGCCACTGGTCTAATCCTCTGCTTAAAAACTTTTGGGTTTGCTACTGCATATAGGATAATGCAGTATGGTATTCAAGATCATTTCTAGTCATCTCCCTTCACATTTTTCCTATTTTGTACGTACCTATTCTTTTGTCGATCTCGAAGTTCTGTGCCTGTGGGCGGTCTCTGACCAGAATGACTCTCCCCTCTTCCCCCATTCTTTTTCACTTGGCAGAAGCCTAAATCTAAGTTTTCAAGGCTCAAACTTGGGGTCATTCTTGGTCCAGAATCCTTCCAACCTCCTCTCTAGGCAGATTTGGTTTTTTACTCCTCCATCTGCTCCCAAGACTTTATCCTAACTTGGTAGTACAAGAACTTGGCTCATTGTATTGCAATTTTAATCTTGTTAAGAGTAGGATTTTTGTCTTAGGCATATGAGGTCCCTGGAACTCTTTTGTATAACTTTAGCACATGGTCTGTGGTCATTACAGGTTGCATTGAAAGAATGTAGTTGGTGGGGTTTTTTGTTTGTTTGTTTGTTTTTGTAAATTGTGAGAGGAAAAGTTAGCCCTAAATACAGTTTGTATTAAGTGTCTCAGCTTTGTTTGAAAAATTAATACAAATTCTAACACACCAAGCTTCAAGTTTATCTTTTCCCAAAACTGGTAGCTTAAGGCCCCTTCATTATAAAGTTGATTGATGTTGTATTTTAGGGGAGTGATAGAAAGGATTGTATTGGAAAAATTAAAGTTAACTTTTCAACTAGGAGAAACATAAGAATGAATTAGGTGGTGATAAAAGAAAAAGATTCCCTCCTTGAGAATATGCATACTTTTTTTTTTTGGTCTTTTTGCCTGCTTTATTTAAAGTAATTCTTACTCATTGCAAAATAAATATCACAAAACATGAAATAGAATTTTTAGAGAAGAATTTGATTTTGATTTTCAGCTTTCTTTTTCTGGGTACATAGAAGCAATTTCACAAAAATGGAATCACCCTATAAATACTATTTTGTAACTTAAAAAAAAAAAAACTTAATCTTCATGTCAACCAGTAGAGCTTGATTGTTCTTTTTAAATTCAGGCATAACTTAAATTCTAAATTGTATGTCTTAAGTGTATAGCATAACCACCATCCAGATCAAGAGATAGGAAATTTCTAGTACAGCAAGAGACTCTCTTTTAGTTCCTTCACTGTGATGGAAGAGTTCTGTATCTTGTTTGTGTGGTGGATATAGGAATATATGTACATGTGATAAAATTTTATAGAACTGTGCACAATATACATGTACACATGCTTACAAATTGAGTGCATGTGGCAAAGTGAAATTCGAGTAAACTCTGTATCTAGTTAACTGTATTGTGTAAATGTTAATTTCTCATTTTTGACTAGTTACACAAAAGATGTTAATCATTGGTAGGAGCTGTGTAAAGGGGGCACTGACTGCTCCACACTACTTTGGCAACTTCTTGTGATTCTATAATTACTTTTTTTTTTTAGTTAAAAAATATCTCCCTTATTTTTATCATCTTAATGGATATCTTATAGGTTACTGTTTCGATATACCATAACTTATTTATCCAATTATCTATTCATTTTCTAGAGTTTTTACTAGTACAGACAACTTTACAATGAAAAACCTTGTACATATTTTTAAAAGAGGTCTTATCTTAAATAAGAAGTAGTCACTACGAGGTCCTTGTAAGTCATTTTTAATGACTACATACAATCTTCAATATTATGCAATACATAAAAGGAGACAAATCTGTGCAGTAGGAATAATTAACTCTCCCAGGTAGAAGGCATTTTAGCAAATTTCTAATGTCTAGCTTTCCCAATTGCTCCTTGCTAAAAGCCCAGGGGTATTGAACTCTGCAGCAAGGAATAGAAAGTATAAATGAAAGTGTAGCCTAATTAATGACATTGCTTCTCAAAGGCAAAATATTTCTAGAAAAGATTCATTCAAGGGTAACCTGCATGGCAAAGTCAATTTTAGTCTTTATTTAAAGGATAAAGCCATCTGAACAGTTATGCCAAGTTTTCCTGGTATCGCTTCCATCTTGTTTTCTAATCTGATTTTGAGAAGATCAGCCTGAACACAGGCTTCTAAAAACCATATTGCACTTGATGCTTACTCCCCAGTGGTTGGGGGGAAAAGATAGATAGGTTTTTGGAAAAGCACATATTGGGTTATCTTTCATTTTGGCCTAACAGGTACCTTATACTCTAAGAGTCAATAGAAGTATTTTTTTTTCCTGGTTTTTAAACAATAGTTTTCTTTTTACTTATATTCTATTCCTGACAATTTTATCTTTGATCCAAGGAACAATGTTATCTGTCACTAAAGCTTCTAACTCAGACACATGAGAAGACTATAATGAAAAGATTATTGTTTCCCAGATGTCCAGCAAAGAGGACTTACACTTGGTCAACAAGATCCATGTTGAGCATACTGTGCTTATCTGTGTAATAGTCGAATAAAAATTTGTTGAGGTAATTGATATTGGCATTTTTCAAATGAGGCCTGCATTGAAGTAGTGAGATTTAATTTTCCACACATAAAAAACTGCTCTCACATGACCTTATTTTCCATCACTTCTAAACTCTTACTTTTGACTCCAGCTAAGAAAATTAACTTTTCTTAGATTCCCATTTTAAAGCAATGACAAATATGGCCTCCCTTTTCTCATCAGCTTCATCACATTGCATTTTTTCCTTCTTTTAAACTTTGCTTTTCTCATCTTCTCATGGAGCTATTTATAGACTAAACCAGTGTAATGCCAACAAATCTGAGTATTTATTATCTTACCCTTTCTGTTTATGCCATATATAACTTTTACATATCTTTATATAGATATGTTTGACTCTCTCATTGGCTGAAATTCCAAATTCTGATAGATAAATCAAAGTTATTAACTTTTTGCTTTTCTACTAACTAGTTTTGTAAACATCAACTTTGGGTAAGAACTGGGAGCATACACAAATATTGGCCTCAACTGGAATATAAGATGAATTATGGAAAAGCAAATTTTCTGTTGGATAACATCTTTAAAATTTTCCTCAACTATTAATTTTCTTTGGGAACAGAAGTATAATCATACATATCATTAATGACCTGTGTATTCTGTATTGTGGAGTTAATCTAGTTTGGATTTTTAGACTGGACTATGATTGGCAGTATCTTTATAGTTTTCTGGGTATTTTTGTTCTCCTTTACATGTTCTGTTTCTTTTAAACTGTTCGTGAACTGAAGATGCTGTTATGCATATTATTCAGCACCCTTGGGGACTACATCGGAGTCCATTGAGAGAGAAAACGTTCTAAAGGTCTCACATTTTTTTGCATAGTTGCTTTTTACTTTCATGGTCGCTTGCTTTTGTACTCCAGGACAGTGTTAATAACTTGTGGAACTGAATTGCCTCATATATGACTCCCTTTTGGGGAGTTTGCAGGTGCTACTAATGACCTTCTCCTCCTTGACCGTGTGTAATCAATGTCCTCTTTATTCTCCATTTTAACCTTGAGCTGTGAAACCCCCTCTCTGGTTCTGCATGCGTCTGTCTGCTCGGCCTGTTATTACTCCATGAATCACTGCTGGCCTTATTAAACTATTTTGGGCAGCAGCCTTTCCATTCTCCTCCCATGAACCGTGAAGGCTGGAGCCGCTACAGCAGTGTAGACCCTGCATGGAACCTGAATGTAAAAAAAAGAAGGTTTACTGGTTTTTTAACATAGTATTTTAACATAGTATTCTCCCTTATAGAACAGTAGGGTGTCTGCCCACTGAGGCCACTTTGTGTCTTAAAATTTTCCTTTTGTTTTAAAAAGTGATCCCAGAAAGTTCATTTTTGAATCTAGCATTTACAGTGCTTGACTACAAGGCAGTTTGGTCTTTCCTTCATCCACCACCTTCCCTTCCTTCTTCTTTCATATTCTCTAATGTTTTTATCCATGATCCTGGTTTGTGTTGGTGGCTTTCTCTTGTTTTTGTATTCTAACCCAGGGGTTCCCAACGCCCGGGCTGTGGACCTGTACCAGTCTGTGGCCTGTTAGGAACTGAGCTGCATAGCAGGAGGTGGAGCAGCAGGCTAGTGAGTGAGCAAAGCTTTATCTGTATTTGTAGCCACTCCCCAGCACTAGCATCACCGCCTTAGCTCCACCTCAGATCATAAGGCATCAGATTCTCATAGGAGTACCAGTCCCTGGTGCCACAAAGGTTGGGGCCTGCTAATCTAACCTACCTCAGATCCACAGGCCACAGTGTGAACCTCGACCAGGAAAGGCAGCACAGTGCAGTAGATAAGAAGGAGGCCTCAGGTCAGGCCTGCATTTGAATCCCAGTGATGGTGGGCAAATGACATAACCACTTTAAGTTTAAGGAAAGTGTGCCCAACCTCACCGGCTGGCATAAGGATTAAGATAAGACATGTCACTGGTCAGACTTAGTCAGTAGAGAAAGTCCTCTGGCCTTTGTAGAGGAGAGACTATAATTCATATAGTCTAAATGTTTCATTTTAAGGATCAGTCACTGAGACCCAAAGAGCTTGTGCTTGCCTGATGACACAGAGCTGTACATGGGAGAGCGAGGCTGAGGACCCAGATTCCCTAACTCCTAATCTCGTACCTTTCCATTATAGCACAGAACCTCCCACATGCTGCTGGCTCAGGGCCACCTTCGAACTGTTCTCAGCCTGGTTGATGGAGATATTTCTTGTTCATCAAAAAATACTTTTTCCATATGTTGTTTTATACTTCTCTTCATTTCTTTACCCCCTGCTGCTGTACCAAACTAAATGCATTCCCTTACAATTTTGAAATTCAGCGGTCTCGTATCAAGGTGTCGGCAAGGCTCCGTCCCTTCCGGAGGCTCTTGGGGGCACTCTGCATCTTTGCTTTCTCTGACTTTTAGAGACGACCTGCATTCCTTGGCTTATGGTCCCACATCACATCTCCTTTCCTATTGTCACGACTCAGCACAGTGCATTCTACTACTATGAATTTCCTGCCTCTCTCTTTTAAGGACCTTGTGATTATACTGACCCCACATGGATGATCCTGGATAATCTCCTGATCTCCTGGGCTTTCATTTAATTATATCTGCAAAGTCCCTTTTGCCACCTAAGGTAACATTCTTTGGCTCCAGGATTAGGACGTAGAGATATTTGGGTGCCATTATTCTATCAACCACAGACAGACCACCTGTCTTATAACCCAGAATTCCCAATTTACCTTTCTTTTTCACCTATAAGTTCTGAATGTTTCCTAATTAAATCACATTCATCAGTCTGCTCACATACATTTTTGCTAGCCATTTACTCTCCCTCTGTGCCCCTTAATGAATTCCTTTTTTAAAAAATAATAGTCTTATTCTAGAAATGCAAGGCACTGACACCCCCTTCTCAAATGACTGTTCATGCTTCTCAGCTTACGCTAATGTTGAAAAGACAATGGTTGGGGAATGGACGTCTGGGAACATTCCCACAGCTCACTTTCTCCCTCTAAACGTACACTTCCTACAAGACTATTAAATAATTTGGGGGATTAAAAAAATTATCTTGAAATTCTCCCATGTGTATTTGGGATTTAGGAGAGGTTTGCCTTTTTCTTTTTGGATATAGGTTGTTTTTGAATGATTGTCAGCAGAATTTACGTCATCAGGGGCCTTTCATCTAAACCAAGGTCCCTAAACTCTTCAAGGTTCCATGGAAAGTGTTCAGGGAGCTGGACCTCTTGGGGCTGTGCAAAGACATCTGTTTTCTGGAAAGACTGGACCATAACTTGCATTAGATTTTGAAAGAGTTTAGTGACCCAGGAAAGGTTAATGGCCAACTAAATTGATGGAAGGTAGATTATTTTTCATTTCCCCAATAGGTAAAGGCCCTTTCAAGTTCACTGCATATATATTTTTTTAAATCATGATGTGATCTTTTTTTGGCTGCAACTCAACTTCCTCCATTCATATCAAAATAGACCTCCCACTGAAGCCCATGTCTTTTGCTGTCAGCAATAAAAGGTTTATACTGTTTCTGCTGGCATATTCAGAGATATCTTTAGAACAAAAAATGGGAAACCTTTGTTAAGTGTAATCTGAACCTTGGAAAGGCAATACAAGGAAGATGATGTTTGTTTAGACAGGAATGGAAGATAAGAAGTGTTTTTTGTTTCCCATGTCCTCCTGAATACTAGTTGTTTTCTGTGCAATTTTTTTTCCTTTCAGTACATATTTCTTTGGAACTGAAAACTAATTTTCTTTGGTGTTTTGCCATACATTTCCCTCTCACCTTTGATTACTATTTACCCTTTCTTCTGACGCCTTAAGTTTTTTCATGAAAAATGTATGATATTTTCCTGCCTTCGCCTTCACCTTTATTTCATTCTTATCTTGCCTTCTGAGAACCCGAAGGATGAGGATTGACATTTGGAATTTGCTTAGTTTTTATACATTTTATACATTGCTAGATGGATGAGGCTTCACAATAGTAAAGATATATTGTAGATGTTCAAGGCAAAATAGCACAGGAAGTCCAAAGCTGTGCTGACTGACTCACTCCATACAATTTAAAACTTAGTGAGCCAAACATAAATGACCAAAGGTAATTATTTATGCCTTTCGAATGATGGATTCTTGTAACTTTTTTTTTTCTTTTAATGTGTGATGTTTTGGAGAGAATTTTTCCTTGGGCATTAAATAGGGTGTGTACAAATTTTCTTTGAAAACCAAGGGCCATTATGCAAAAATAATGCTTAGTTATTATACAAGGAAGATGATGTTTTTGATAAAACTCACTTATGTTCATTTAAGTCTCTTTTGGCCTGACTCAATCTTATTTTATAGGTAGGAAAAACAACAACAACAATGGTCTTTAGAGTATTATGCAACCTTTCAGTGACAAAGTTAGTAATAGAGTTCAAGGCTCCAGACCCCAACTCAGGGGTGTTTCATTATACCATATTGCCTGTGTTCCGTACAAAAAAGGAACAGGCTGAATATTGAAGGAAACATATTTCATACCTTGTAAATTAAACCACAATGAGGTATACCTACGTTCACCAGCAAAGCCAAAATTTAAAAGACTGATGACACCTAGTGTTGCCTGGGATATGAAGCCACTGGAGCTGCCAGGCATGGCTGGTAGAAGTATAAACAGGCAGAAATCACTGTGAGAGCAGTATGGCAGTTTCTAATGTTAAACACACTTGCCCTGTGGCCTAATAGTTCTGCTCTTATGCATTTACCTGAGAGAAAGGTCTATGTACGAATGTTTGTAGCAGCTGTATCGTAACATCTAAAAGCTGGAAACAGCTCATATGTTCACCAACTGGTGAACAGATAAATCGTGGTATATTTATACAGTGGAATACTACTCAGCAATGAAAAGGGACTGCTGACGGAAAGAAGCAGGCACAAAAAAAGCATATTCTTCATGATTCCATTTATAAGAAGTCCTAGAACAGACAAAACTAGTCAATATAATAGTGACTAGAGGAGTGAGTGTGGGAGTTGACTGCAAAAGGGCATGAGGAAACTTTTGGGGTGAAGGAAAAGAATATGCTGCTTGAGGTGATGGTTACAGAGACAGATATGTTTGTCCAAACTCATCAACCTGTGAATTTAAAAGGGGTACATTTTATTGTATATAAATGGTACCTTAATAAAGTTGATTCAAAAAATAAGAAATAGGATAATGAGAAGTTAAGATGCTGAACAGCAAAGCACAGTTGGTATAAAGTGTAAAATATTTTTTACCAGGTCATTGAATTTTCTGTCATCTCATTTTCCCTCTCAAAACTGCGGTCCTTCAGTTATTTATTGTCCCCTTGCCACGTGTCTGAGAACACAGACATAATGACAAGCAAATGTGCCATTGTGAAAAAAAAGCTGAACAATCGGCCCATGCACATTTCCATGAACAAGTTTCTTCTGTGTTTGAGGATGTTTTGCCAACTTAAGCAGTAATCATGGGAACCATTTAGAGCTTCGGTTATTAATTCTTCTTTAGTTACCAAAAATTCAACATCACAACTATATATGCCGATAAAATGATACCTGGAGAAATGCCAAGTGCTTTCTCTTCTCTAGGAGGAAGTTTAGAGGATTTGCAGACTGAGTAGGTTGAATTTACAGCCATATTTTCTGTATTAAAAAAATCTAAGAATAAAAACGTTGGCATCACAGTTGGTGTCCTGAGTCATATTTTAAGTCCTGTAAGCCTGTAGCTTAGCAAAATGTTATTCAGAAAACTCTAAACTGCGTACACATCCTTGTCTTGCCAACTCCTCAGCCAGCTTCTTTCAGACGTTTATTTCTGAAATGTCTAAAACTAGACACTGAAGTCATGAGTTCCCTTGAAATGAATTCTGGACATAAGGTGAAGGTAGCATTGCTTTTGAGTTAAAGATTGCCAAGAGCTTTCTCTTTTGTGAGCTGGAGGATTATTAAGTAGCTTTTAGAACCTGAGGCATCTCATGGAGCATCTAATTAAATAAAATTAGTGATTAGTGATTATATTCATTTCAAATTTGCTTTTGCTCAACTAAAAAAATAATGCCACCATTATCCTTTGTTATAGTTTCAGCTGTGCTGCTTGCACATCGGGTTCATTTATTAGTTCATTTATTGAATATTTATTGAGTACCTGTCATGACAGGTAATTTGCTAGACAGCAGGATATAAAGATGAAAAAAGAACAGTGTCTGTCTTCCAGGAGCTTATAATTCAGTAAGGAGACAGGCATGCAAACAATTATTAGTATTGTAATAAATACAGTTCCTAGAATGAGGTATGTGCAAGGGCAGCCTGCTCTGTGCCAGCCCGGGAATGTCAAGTCCATCTGGTCTTGTGTGGAGTCTAAGGGCAATGTTTCCTTATTGATTTTCTGTCTGGATGATCCACCCATTGATGATTGGCTATGCAATATTTATGAAGTTATACCCTCTTATTGGATCGACCCCTTTATCATTGTTCAGTGACCTTCTGTGTCACTTCTTTCAGTCTTTGACTTAAAGTCTGTTTTGCCTGATATAAGGATAGCTACCCCAGCTTTCTCCTGGTCTCTGTTTGCATTGAAAATCTCTTCCCATTCCTTCACTTTCAGTCAGTGTGTGTCCTTACATCTAAAGTGAGTATAGATGGTCTTTTTTTTTTCCCCATTCAGCCACTGTATGCCTTTTGATTGGGAAATGTGTCCTTTTACATTTAAAGCAGTTATTTATAGGTATGTACTTATTACCATTTTGTTTATTGTTTTCTGGCTGTTTTGTAATTTCTCTGTTCCTTTCTTCTTCTCTTACTCTCTTGCTTTGTGATTTGATGATTTTCTGTAGTGGTATATTTAAGATTCCTTTCTCTGTCTCTTTTGTGTATCCGGGAGTGTTAGGCAGGAATGGATAGAAAGACTCATCTGAGCTGCAATCTGGGTGGCTGCCACTCAGCCAAGTTCCCAACGGGAGAGAGGGTGGCAGCTGCAAAGGCTCAGAGGCTCAGTTTGTGGGGAACTACACGTGGACTGGTGTTGCTGGAAAGTGAAATGTGAGGTGAGTAGTTGTGAGAATTGAGGCTCGTGTGTTACCTTTTTAAAAATGTTCATACCTAGATCCCAGGACTGTTGAATTAGAATTTTCAGGATGAGGCCCTGAGCATGTATTTTTCTTTCAAATGTCCACAGATGATTCTGATTTGTAGCTAGATTATCTATTATTTGTAGGTAACGAGTATTTACCGAAGAAATTTGAACAGGGGCATGACATGATCTGACAGGTTCAAACCGCACACTGGAGAGCTTTTTATGAACCTGTGTTCATCTGGTAAACCTCGCTTCTTGTAGCTGCAAACAGGTCACTATCTCTTTCCTCAATTCAGGACGCCGAGGAAGGAATTGTTCTCTAGACAGGAGGTAGTTGTTCTCTGGACATAAAGAAATAATTCGTTCCAGTTACCACTGCACCCTGTGATAGGAGCCCATTAGTGGTTGTGCCTGACGCTTCATCACACCAGTGCAAACACGAAGGCTGATTTGATTTCACTCTATAGATGTTTAAAGATCATTTTGATGTAACAAAATACGCTTTTTAACTGTCTAATTCCAGGTGTGCCATTGTATCTTAAAAATGATCCATGGACACCAAAACAGCTATTCTGTGCAACCTTTTCCATGTCACAAATATGGGTAGAATAGTGGCTGTGGCTTTGGACATGTCAAGCCAGCCAGCCCTCTGAACTGTGCCCGCATTAAAGTGTAAAGGAAAAAGCCTGATTTAAACCCACAGCTAGTGGAACCCACGTCACCGCTTTTCTCCTCTCTAAAGAACTCTGTGATGCTGCTTGCTACACTCAGCAAGAGAGAGGGCAGTGAAATGTCCCCTATGAATAGGAACCTCTGAGTGCATTTTTAGAAGCTAGAAAATGCTCTTACAAGAAAGGATGTCTTCCTCTGGAATTTAACTCGGAAGCAAAGCCGTCCTTGTAGAACTCATCTGAGATATTTCAGCACTTCTCGCTTCAAGCCGAGAAGTGGTCGAGTGGCCACTTGGAAGATAGAAAAGTGTTTATTATTAGGAGGCCTAGCCAGGAGAGGTGTGGAAATGGTTGGGTCTTGAAGTATTTGTGCTGGAATAGGGATAGTTCTGCTATTCTTGAAAAGGTATCTGGCCACATAGTACTACGGGTGGGCATCCTTCCCAGTGTCCCAAGGCCCAGATGACAAATGAGAAAGTCAGGTAAGTATAATGACCTCATCACCCTCAATCTCCACATGCTTCTGGGGTTTATGCTGAGATGGGTAACAGAGGTGAGGTCAGCAGAAAGCCTACCAGGGTCATTTCTGTTTCAGCTCTTGGCTCCCGTGCTTGTATAAGTGGTATTTCAAACACCAAATTCTGTGCTCGTGCCATTTAGTCATCTTTAATAATATTTTTTGAATGTTAATTGTATGTATAGGTCTCCTGTGCTCTTCTGTTATGAAGACCCAAAGACATACATAGAAACGATGAGTTGCTTTGCTTCCACTCGTGTCCCCTTTGCATGTGCATGTGTAGGCACATAAAAGAGGCACGGAGAAGCAGACCCTAATAACAGCTCTATGTAGCTGATTTGTATTATCCCTAAAGAGAGGAAAACAAACAACCTGAGCAGGAAATCTGATTCCTGGGTGGAACCCTGAGAAGCGCAATAATAGATCTAAATATCCCAGCAGAAAGGGGATCTTGTTGGACACAAACAGCTTTCTGTCTACCATCAGGCTGGTGAGACACTCACAGCCTTGGGGCAGCCAATTAAGCTGGAGCTCACCGGCATCACCAAAGCATTTTAAATGGAATCGGCCGCCTCAGAAAGTAATAAACTGCCTGTTAGAGTGTCCACACCTAGCCTGCTATAAAGTGGGCAGGCACTGAAGAAATGTTTAGTAAATAAATGTCAGCATGACATCATTGGGAAGAAGCTTAACTGGGTGACCATGGTTCTTCCTGTCAATAATTCTATGTAGGAGTCCATACTGGGGACCATAGTCACAGGAAAGCCACAGCTTGAGAAAAATAAGTACAAAAATGGAAGAGGAATAGTCTCACTACTTTTCCCACCTCTCATTTTATTTTAAGTGATTAACTATATCATCTTGAATATATTCTCATTATAAGAATGTTAAATATACAGAAAATTAATAAGAAGAGGGGGAAATCTCCATTGATTAGATCTTCATCGTCTCGTTGAATGTTTCCCATGACCTTTATTTTCAAAAATACATTTTTACATAATTCTACATACGTTTATATTTAGTGTTTTTTTTTTAAGATGAACAATTTACATGTTATATTCTTCATAAATGTTTTTAGAGGCACTATTATTCATGGCATGAAATAATATGTTCTAGACATAATTTGCATAACCTGTTGGGCATTAAGGTTATATTTACTTTTCCCCTATTAGAAATATTCAGTAAGAGGGTAAGACTATTTTATCACATTTCGATAACAACTACAAAATAGTTTCACAAATATTTTTGTTTCTTTAGACTGCTGTCAGCAATCTGATTCAAAATTTGCAAGTTCTTCCTCTCACCGGGTATTGATATTGAAAATTACTTTTCTGATGTTATACGTGGAAAATAGTCTCTAAATCTGGGTCAGGTAAAGGAGGACGGTCCTGGACTGATGCAGAGGTAGCTCGCAGGGTCCCAGGCAGGGAACAAGAAGCACAGCCGAGCTTGGCAGGGCCCCCAACGCAGCAGAAATGAACCAAGTCTTCCCTTCACCACGACTAGGTTGCCCACCCCGCTGGGCCTCTCCGTCTGATTCGTTTCTCTTTGTGTGTCTGGTGCGTCGCCTCTGGCTCTGTCTCACTGCGTGCGTGTGTGTGTTGAATGTCTATCTGTCTGTATTTCTCACTCTGAATTTCTCTGTGCCTGTGCTCAGTTTCTCATTGTCTGTCTCTCAGTCCCTCTCTGTCTGCCCGCCCTGCCTCCCCATTCTTTTATCTCTGCTTTCCCTGCACATGGCTAAAAATAACTAAGTCCTGTGATCATCAGAGTCTGCTGCCATCCCTGTGTCTACCTTCCAAATTCTGAATGGAGTGCATCCGGTTGGCTCCGCTTGGTCAGTGAAATGCTGCCCTTGGTTTGGGTCACCCGAGTAGCCGGGGGAGGGGAGGGAAGAGAGGGGGACAGGGAGAGGCTGCTTCTCCAAGAGAAGGGTGCTGAGGGAAGGAGCCCCTCTTCCAGGTGACTATGATGAGACCGGGTGAAGTCCTGAACCCCCGTCTTAACAAGTCCTGCTTTGCAGAGACAGTTCAGCGAGCGTGTGTTGTGTTCTTCAGCGGGTTTATTCAAGAAAGAACTGAGGTTAATAGCAAAGACTCTCTCTTGAAAGATAATCTGTCATAATTGATGGAAACTGTCTTCTAGGCTTAGATTTGCTGTCCCTAAAGGTGAAAAAGAATTGCTTAATTGGTCCCATTTTTGCTACTGCATGTGTGCAGGAAGAGAGAGCTATAATGCTGCAGAGACTCTGATGGTCATACTTACATGTTTGCTTTTTCTTTCTTTTTTTTTTCTGCTCCTAAAGCTGTAGCTCAACCATGCTTTTTATTTTATTTTTCTCCCCTCTGTATTGACCCTAAGGCAATTCTCTTACTTGGTATTCAGAAGTAAGCCTGTGGTTTTCCTTACGGAGGATGGTCCATGACTTTTCTCCAAGAAGCTCCCGGTCAGTGAGTGCGGCAGATCGTAGGGGATGGGAGTGGGTTGGGGACACAGTTCCTTGACCTGAAAGCCTGAAGCAGGGCTGAGGGATTACGCACAAATAGCAGGGTTGACAGCAAGGCTGTGAATCAGAACCAGGTGGTCAGGCTAGAATGAGGTCAGACTGAGGACAGGGGACTGAGGACAGGGGCTCAGTGTAAGTCAGAGGAAAGCCAGGAGAGGGGACAAAGAGAGCGTGGGAGAGGACTAAAGGGGGTCATGTGACCACAAACTTCTCAACTCTCATTTGGGGTTTATGATAATGATGAATCACATAATACGTTCTATTTCTTTTTGTTCAGTGAGTAATATATATTTGTGAAACCACATTCTGAAGGCTCCAAGATATCACTGAAAACGTAATATCCCTCCCAGCCTGGTCATTCAGCCACATAGTTCCCTGGGTGAGAATAGTTTCCTGGTTGGGGAAATCAAGGCACAAAGAGGCAAATTGCTCAAGGTCACATAGTGGTGAGGGCAGACTGGCATTTCTAACATCCAGTCCACCTCACTGTTCTCTGTGGGGACCCTTCAAAACCCAGTCCAGACACTTGACATTTCTGGATAGTTATTATTAATATTTTTTAACCATCAATTTTATATTTCTACCTAAATGATACCTTTTCTGAGGCCAGGCTGATACCATTAGTCCCTATCACAGTTTATATAAGTTATTCTAGGGCATTTGAAAATGAATTATCCCCAATATTGATAATGTTAAAGGATCAGAGGTTGCCCAGACATCTTTGAGGTGCCTACCTTGTACAGCCTCCATGCTGGGGGGAGGACATCATAATAGTGATAAGAAACAATTCGTACTGACCATAAGAGACATTTAGAAGTTGCTGAAAGTCATGACTTTTCATGAATCTTCACTACAAAATGTATATTATTTTTAAATATCCAGCAGTTAGACTTTCTGTATGAACTTTAACAAAAAGTTTTATAAAAGTTCCATAATGTGAACACTTTTGTTTGCTTTCATTTCCAGGTAAGCAGTCATTTACCGATATTAGAATTTTGGGAGAGTAATAAAAAGCCACAGACGTGCCCAGCCTTATAGATTCCTTGTGAAGGATTTGTATGTTTGAATGGGAGTTGGGCAGAAATTCCCACCATGGACCGTGGCCTGTATTTGCCCACTGGTTTAGGATACTGGAGAATGATGGCTTCAGAGATTGTGTGCACCCTATTTCCTGATGCTGTAAGCTGGGGTGCTGCTACTCTGTGCTGTGTTCTGGAGTTAAGCTTGCAATTTTCCCTTATAAAAAGTGCCATCAGCTCTCTGCTTCAAGTGCACTGCATAGATCTCTCTGAGGTCCCTTAAGTATGTGACCACAAGCTAACAGATTTCTATGAAAATAAAAAATGTGTTTTGAGTTTCAAAAGGCTGATTTATGATAACTTTTTAAAACATAACCTCAAAAGTTGAGATTATTTGTGCTTGCTCTATTTATCTTACTCATCTGTCTGCAGGCAATGGAGTTCAGGCTTTTCATTAGGTTGGGTTGCTCTTTTGGCTAGTGATGGGTTGTCTTGTGTGAATATTGCATACAGACATGTATCTATTTTAACCTACATGGTGGTATTTCTGAGAATTAGAGTTGTAGCAACTTTTTTTTTTTTTTTTTTAAATGTGAGCCTGAGTCTTTGCTAAATGTAAAACAAGCATATAGAGCAAAGATCAACCACCCGTTTTGGAGCTTAAAGGTCATTTTAACGTCACATACAGGTTTGGCTTTCAGTCTTTCTGTAAGGCTTTAATTAGATCCCTGGTTGCTTGTAAGTATCCCCTCAGTGATCTAAGCTGGTACTGCCGGGATAGAAGAAAGCCTTCAAGATCTGGAGGACACCATGTTTCATTTCTGGTAATGACTGCCAGCAACCTCTCCATGATCTGTTTGTGAGTTCTGGGATGACTCATGTGGCAGCCAGGGTGGACAAGTCTTGTCATAATTTGTACTGGTGTTTCCATGTGTGGAAGTTGACTTTGATCTTTGACTTTTGCTATTGCATTCTTTCCTTTTTATGAGTTCACTAGAGCAGCGGTCTGCAACCTTTTTGGCACCAGGGACAGGTGCAGAATCTAATGCCTGATAATCTGAGGTGGAGCTGAGGCAGTGATGCTAGTGCTGGGGAGTGGCTGCAAATACAGATGAAGTTTTGCTTCTTGCCCTCCACTCACCTGCTATGTGGCCTGGTTTCTAACAGGCCAAGGACCAGTAGTGGTCTGCGGCCTGGGATTTGGGGACCTCTGCAGAAGAGTATATGAATTCAGAAGGCTTTATGGAACTGATAAGAAATTACAGGCTCCCACGTTGATATTATTTTGCTCATTTATTTTCAGTTGAGTGTGATATTTTAAAACAGTCATGGTGGAATTCTTAAAACTTTCCTATTGGATGTTTCATCTCTTTCAGAGCACAGAATAGTTCTTTTTGGAATCTTAGGACTAGATTCATATGTCCAACTCCCCTAAGTAGAATTTCCTCAATACCAGTGATTTTTGTGGGAGAAGATAGGTAACTACATCTCTGATTCTGTTTGATTCAAAGATTATTTTTACGTGGGGAGGATTTTTTTAATTGATATATAATTCACATACCGTAAATTTTACTCTTTTAGAATGTATGACTCAGTGATTTTTTTTCCTTAGTACATTCACAAAATTATCACCACTATCTAATTCCAGTACATTTTCAACACCTCAAAAAGAAATCTCATACTTCTCCATTTTCCTCTACCTTCAGGCCCAGGCAAATACTAATCTACTTTCTGTCTCTATAGATTAGCTTATTGTGGATATTTCATATAAATGAAATCATACAGTATGTGGCTTTTTAAATTTATCTTCTTCACTTAGCATAATGTTTTCAGTGTTCATCCAAGTTTAGTTTGACTCAATGTTTTATTCCTTTTTATAAGTGAGTCATATTCCATTGTATGGTATCTTGGTTCGGGCTGTTATAACGAATTACTGTAGACTGGTTGGCTTAAACTATGAACATTTATTTCTTACAGTTCTGGAGGCTGAGAAATCCAAGATCAAGGTGCTGGTGGAGCCATTGTCTGGTGGGAGTCCACTTCCTGGTTTGTAATAGGCCATCTTCGTATATCCTCAGGTGGCTAAGAATGGGGAGTGGAAACCAGCTTTCTTCTTATAAGGACACTAGTCCCATTCGTGAAAGCCCTTCTCTCCGACCTAATTACCTCCCAATGACTCCACCTCCAAATACCATCACACTCCAGAGTAGAATTCAACATATAAATTTTGGGATGACACAAGCATTCAGTTTAAAACAATGGATATTCCACTTTTTGTTTATCTGTTCATCAGTTGATAGACATTTTGGTTTTTCTAATTTTTGGTTTGACTAATTTGAATTATGCTCCTAGGAACATTCTTGTGCAAGTTTTTGTGTGGACATTGCTTTAAAGTCTCTTGGGTATATACCTTGGAGTGGAATTGCTGCCTCATATGATAATGATGTTTAACATTTTGAGGAACTGCCAGACTGTTTTCAAAAGTATACATTCCCACCAAAATGTATGAGAGTTCCAGTTTCTCCACATCCTTGCTAACACTTGTTTTTGTCTCTGTTTTTTTGTTTGTATCTTTTTGTAGTTTTGATTTGCGTTTAATTCATGGTTAATGATGTTGAACAGGTTTTCATATGCTTATTGACCATTTGTGTGTCTCCTTTGTAGAAATATCTATTCAAGTCCTTTGCTTATTTAAAAAATTGTTTTTTTTTTCTCATTGTTGAGTTGTAAGAGTTCTTTATATATTCTGTATGCTAGACCTTTATCAGATATATGACTTTTAAATATTTTCTTCCATTCTTGGCTTGTCTTTTTATTCTCTTGACATTAACCTTTGAAGCATAAAAATTTTTAATTTTGATGAAGTCTAACTTATTTTTTTTCCTTGTGTTGCTTTTGCTTTAGGTGTCATATCTAAGAGACAATGACTTAATCCAAGGTCAGGAAAATTTACCCCTATATTTTCTTTCAAGAGTTTTATAGGTTTAGCTCTTCTATATACACCTTTGGACCGTTTTGAGTGAACTTTTGCATGTGGTATGAAATAGGGGTTCAACTTCATCTTTTTGCATATGACTAATACACTTTTCTCAGTACTGTTCTTTGAATAGACAATTTTTCCACCCATCAAATTGTCTTGGTGTTATGGAATTGTCCATAAATGTAAGAGTTTAATTTCTTCATTCTCAGTTCTATTCCATTTGTCTGTCTGTATGTCTATTTTTATGCCAGGACACACTGTCCTGTAGCTTTGTGATGTGTTTGGAAATTGTGAAGTATGAGTCCTACAAATGTTTTTTGTATGAGCCCTACAATTATTTTTTTGATGTGATGTTGATATTTACTCTTCTACCTCACATTCTTTGAGATATCTTTTTTCTCCCATTATACAATCATATTAGAAATGTTACTTTGAACTGGCCATGAATTCAGTTTCAGGTCTAACCTTACTATTCCTGTATAAAAAGGTATGGATTTGGAATCAGGCATATTATGAAAGTTTGACCACTAGCTCTGTCTGTCTCAGTTTCTGAACTATAAAATGAAGCTTGAAACTTAAGTCAAAGGATAATTCCGAGAATTGAAAAATGTAACACATATAAAAGCATGTGAGAAAAGATGGATACAAAATAAATATCTGCTGCCTTTCCCAAGCCCTTCTCATGGATGCAGAAACATTTTCTTCCCTTAAGTCATCTGTCTTCCGTTTAGAAACTGTTTTCCCCAAAGTCATCATATGGGTCAGTATTACTGAATTTTATAGTCTCTTCTGTGGTATCGTTTGCAGCTCAGTGTTTCAGACTTCATTCAATTTCCAGTGTCTAGAAACGTGCCTGACCGATAGTAAGTGATCGAGAAACATTTGTTAAGGAAATATTTTGTTGACCCCTCTTTCTTTCTGCTTGGTAACTACAGTGCAGACTTCTTAGAGGTATGTTTTTAAGTTATGAGTATTTAATTTCTGAGATAGTTTCCACAAGATTTTTTTGAGCAGTTTGTCCAGTTAGCTCAGAGTGCCACTCCTGGAGTGGTTCTTCTTTCCTCCATGTGGCATTATACTTCCCATTCAGATGTTTCCTCTTCAGGGTAATTTCAGACCAACATAAAAAAGATAGAATTTGAGTCGTAATCCTTAGAAAGCAAGGGGAAGGGGAGTGGGGAAGTTGGGTGTGAGGACAGATATGTGATGAGAGACCAAGGAAGGATCTTAGGGAAGATTAGGTCCAACAGAGAAGCATGTTCCCAGTCTCTGAACATGGCTCAAGGTTTTTGTGGGATAGTCATGGTTTCTCGTGACTTTCTACACCTCTCAAGTCTAGACATGAAACTACAAGCAAAGAATATCCAAGTGTTATTACTGGCTGTTGTGAGCCTGATTCATAGCCAAGAAATGGTGCCTGTGCATGTTAAGCTACTATCTACATGACAAATAGACCAATCTTTCAAGGTAAGAGTTCAGAGCCTTTCGTGGACTCATAGCTATAATGGCGTGTTAAAGTTAGACAGGATCATCAAGCTGAAGGAATGTTAGTAAGTGTCACCTCAAATAATAAATTCCATGATCACACAGGTTTTGGGGTGAGTTCTATAAAGTTAACAGATCTGGCTTGTGTTGTTGTTTGCTTGTTTTAACTGCAGGGCCTCTCAGAGTTTTTGATGTGTTAATATGTATCACCGTGTGTCTTCCAGAGGCAGTGAGGGAGCAGCACTCCCCAAGGTGACTGGTCTGTGGGGGCTTATCCCCCACCCCACCAAGAGCCCTGTGTCGTTTAGCAGAGTGCGTTTTGAATAATCATGGTCCAGGATAACATCCTTATTTTTATGACACAAAATATGATCGCTTAGTTTTTTGTTTGTTTGTTTGTTTTTTGAATTGCTCTTTCTAGGAAGGGTCACACAGAAGCTGTATCTGTTGTCTTACTAAAAGAACTGTCAAAAAGTAAGAGCTTAAATTAAGAATTAAACTCAAACTCCTGAAACACTGTGTATATGTATATATAAACTTATAACATATTCTACCTTCCAGGATCGAATTCATTTTTTAAATGGATTACTTGCATAGGTTAATCTGTATGGTGCCTCATAATCCCTGAGCTATTGAATTTGTAAAACTTGATTTCTTCAGCTTTTGCTCTCATACACATACCTTAAGCAGGAGGACGAGGACCCGTACAAAATGAGACCACCAACTTCTGCTATGGAAGAGACAAAACATGGCCAGCTAACATGTTATGGCTGGAGTGCATTCTCCGAGTTCTGTGGTAGAGCAGACTGTATCCAGTAACACATACAGATGCAGGCTGCTCTGTGCTCCTCACAGCTCTTCTATCTTCCCTCCCTCAGCCCAGAAACCCACCCTTCCTTCTCTCTTTCGAGTCATCTAACAGGGTTTGTTTATTTGACTTTCTTTAAAAGGGAGAGAGAAGGAGTTGGAGGAAGAGGGAAGGAAGGAAGTGGGGGAGTAAGTAGTATAGAAAGAGGTCTTAGCGGTATAGCCTTCACTTCCAGTAAATCTGCTTTGAGTGTGCTGGCGTGTCACCATTGTGGTGTAACAGCCGCACAGATGGGATTCCCAGTGTCGATGGTTTCCATTCATACCTCTAGTTAAAAGACCCAAACCCCACTGATTTTCTTATCTGCATTTTTGGGAGGTTTCAGCCTTCCCCTGCTTGATGACTGTGGGGAGGCGTGACACAGGCAGATTCTCATTCTCATCTTGGAGCGTAATGATCCTCCAACAGCTGAGACCCAGCCAGGGAAAGGAGGGTCAGACAATAAGGAGGACCGCTGGAGGTGTGTGAGTCAGGCCCTGAGACTGGTGAGTGCCGGGGAAATCAGGAAAATGAACCATAGAAATCAGAAGAGTAATGACTGGCTGTCTTCTTTTTCTTTCAGTGATATGTGTTCCTTATTTAAAAAAAAAAAAATTAAGTAAAACAAAAACAAGGGGAAATTAAAATAGTACCCCAAAATCTCTACCAGAAAATAACCAATGTTAACATTTATTTCAGGCTTGCCTGTGTACTCATAATGAGAGAGATGAATTGGGGGATGAATAGAGAAATGATGGGCAGAAATAATTGCATGACTGAGCTGAAACGGGGCATAGTTTTAAAAGTAAAATATTCTATTGGATCTTACTTGAGATTAACAAAAGGAAAAAAGTGGCTAATCTTCTGAGAGGCAATTCCTATGCTAAGTGGATTAGTTTTCTTAGTTCAGAAAAGAGATATTTGCGAGTCAGAATGGGTTGAGCATGTTTAACATAATAAACAATTTAACGCTTATTCCATGTTCCTGTCCTGATTTCAGATGTTTTGTGCTTGTTTTATTTTCATTTTTTTTTTATAGGGTTTATACTTTAACACTCGGTTATAATTCCCCTTGGTTATTCCCCCACATCGTTAATCCCAATCAAGACACTTTTAACCATCAGTCTTCCCCACGGCTTTGCCATTCTGGATAATTTACTGTCTGGTGGGCTTCATCATTGGTCATCAAGGTTTTTTTTTAGCAAGGGCTTCTGGATGCCATATTTCCTGAGCTGTTTTATCTTTGGGAAATGTTGCTTATTTCCTTTAATTTTGAAAAATAACTTTTCTATTGCCATTGTCTTCTAAAGAGGCTAGACCAGTTTTTACTCTAATAGCAAATCTATGAGAATGCCTGTCTCAAATGGGGAACTTTTATTTAAGAATTATGTTTGCCTGAAATGGTGGAATTATATTGAGCAGTGGGTGAAGTAAGTTTGAGTTGGTAAATTGGATATCAGATTAGAGAAACACTTGAATGTTGGGGAATTGGCTGTTTTCTTGGTGAATCTCTCATTCCCTTACCAAATTCACAGCTTGCCTGCAGGCCAAAGGATAGCTACTGGACAGCTCTGCTGAGCTGTTTTTAAGACTTCGTAAATTGTGCTAGAATCCTCTTTAAAAACCTCCCCAGCCTTCCGCACTCTCGGTGAAAAGGCATCTGGCTGGCCGAGGGTGGTTTTTGTTGCCATCTGAAGATGATAGAAAGTGGTAAATATTTACATCTACTAAAAAAGTTAGCATCTGATAATTGAGCTGATAATATATATATATATATATATATATTATATATATAATATATATATAATATATATATATAATATATATATAATATATATATATATTTTTTTTTTATTGTTCCAAAGTATGACCTTTGTTTCATGTCAGAGTCTATTTTCTTAAAACCGAGTAGCTGTTATGAGCCATTTTTAAATGACACATGGACTTCACACATCTTTTTGCAACATCTTAATGGTTTTCGACTGCGGCTGTATGAGTCATAGGGTCTGATCCTTTAAGGGAAGCTCATCTCTGGACTGACATAGTTGGAACTACCTCTGTGTTGAAATTGGGCTTAATGCTAGAAATCTCTGCTGATCTGGTGTCAAAAACAAGTAGCCTGTTTCACCCTTTAATTCCTTCTCTCCAAACAGCAGAGGGGATGGAAAAGAACATTTCCCAAATGACTTAATGCATTTAGGTTTCGGCCATCGCACTTTACAGTGACACAGCCGGATGTCAGCCATGGACTTTTTGTGGAGCTGGTTAGTGAGAGCACACCTGGGAGATTTCCGGAGGCAGAAGTGTCCGCAGGTGCTCTCACTTTGTGCTAAAGGAAAGTGGGGTGGGGGAAATAAGTGGTTTAGAATGGTGTAGTCTAAAGCCATGCTGTCCCAGACGGTAGCTACCACCATGTGTGGCTACATAGATTTAAATTATTTAAAATTAAATCAAATTTAAATCAGTTTCTTAGTTGTTCTGGCCACATTGCAGGAACTCCATAGCCACATGTGGCTCGAGACTTCAGTATCAGATGGCATCTAAGGTTCTATTGAAGATCTCTGGCTTGTATTCTGACCTTTTATTTTATAACCCTTCAGAGTTCATTACAGCCCTAATGAGTTGGTCTCCTGTCTTTTTTCCCTTCCTCCTCCTGCTTTCAGTCATTCTTCTGCCCTCACTCACTTGATCAAGCAGTGGTCTCCCTATTAACATGCCTGAATCCTCTGGTTTCAAGGCACAGATCTCCCTCAGGGAATCCTATGTGTGGTCCAGACTAGGATCAACCAGACAGCTCTGTGGCCAATGCCCAAGAGTTAGTCACTGTTCTTACCAAAGGATGGACTGAGATTTGGAGGTTCTGAAGATTTTGACGCTTTACTAATAAAACTTCTCTTTAGCAATATATTTAAATGTATCCACTTAGGACTTTTGCTCCTATTCCCTCTTCCCCTTCTGGAAGTGTGTTCTTGATGAAGAGTCCAGCCCTGGGTTCTGTCCTACTTGTACCCACACTGGCTGATCTTATGACCTTAGAGAATTTCTTTGTGGCTCAGTTGCCCGTTGAGAACTCACTCCCAACTACCACTTAAGCTATGGAAGATAAATGCTAAATGAGAAATAAGAAATTTTGAGGTTTGCAAGAAGGCATATTTAAAGGGTTCTTGGGGTTTATTTTCCTTAGGGGTTTGTTTATCTTTTCATCTTTGTGCCCAGTTTTAGATTTCCAGTGTCCCATTTGTGGTCTCTCTATCACTATCAGACACACACCCACTTTGATCAGCTAATCGACCCATGCACTCCACCATCTACTTCACATAAGTGACTTTCTAAGGGTGGTCTGGGTTTGTTGACTAAGGAGCCCTCTTCCAAGTCTACCCAACATGACATGAATGGGACACTGTGATAGGAGGAGCCTGCCAGCCTGAAGGTCAGGAGAAAGGGGCATTGCTGCTTACTGAACTGTCTTTTTGAACCCATGTTCCTATTCTCCTACCTGACTAGCCTGAGGTCTGCCAGGTGTTCCTGCCTAGTGATGTAGTTATGTAATGCTGTGTAGCAAACAGCCCCTAAACTTGGTGGATTAAGACAATGACATTTATTTAGCCCTCATATCTGCCATTTGGGCAGGACTCAGTGGGGAGAGCTGGACTTTTCCATTCATAAGGCTGTCTGGGAGCTGGGCAGGTCTCGGTTCATTGCCAAATGGGCTCCTCCATGTGTTCTCTACATATTGCTAGTTTGGGCTTCCTCACATCGTGATGGCTAAGTTGAAGGGGGAGAGAGAGAGAGAGAGAGAGAGAGAGAGAGAGAGAGAGAGAGAAAGAGAACCGAGTTTAAGCTGTATTACCATCTCTAACATAGCCTTGGAAGTCACACAGCATCGCTTTGGCCATACGCACAAGCCCACTCGGGCTCAAGGGCAGGGAGCAGAGATCCCGCCAATCAATGGAGAAGAATCAGTATTGCTTGGTGATGAGATGTATATTGTTCTTGTCATCTTTGAAAACTACTACACCTGGTCATGATGAATCAGAGTTGGCATCAGCTCTCTCTAAGCTGTAAAGAAGCCTTGAGGTCTGGTGGGGTCTAGAAATAGAGGCACTTCTCATTTCCAGGAGATATTATCATCGCTCTGCTGGGGCTACTCTGCCTTTGTGTTTAAGGGTGGGGAGTTGCCGTTGGCATAGCACTGGGGCCTCTGATGAAAGATGCTACCTAAATACAAAATGGTGAGTCGAAACACCTTCAGTATGCCAAACTCCCAGAGTCAACTGATGTTTACAATGAAGGCACACTGTATGGACATTCAGAGTGGAGATCAGGGCCCTGGGTGCTGAAAACTATCTTCACAATGAATGTGATGGAATCCAGTGAGACTTATATTTACACTTCCCATTTTGACTTTGGTCCTTTCATTCGTAATTTCTGTTACTTCTTACTCCTTTGTAACATTCTCATTTGATACAAACTCTTAAACAATTAGGATCCATTTTTCTATAAAATTTTTAAGTTTGATAAATGGATATTTTGGAATATTTATTTTCTATTTCTTAGATTAAATAAATTTTAGTAAAACTCTTCTAGTAGCTAGTGTGAGGGGGAGGGGAGACAGGTCATTATATCGGTAGATAACTTGCCACATGCCAGTCATTGGAAATTAAAAACAGAACACAGAATCAGACACAATCTTCAAATTGCTTCTGATCTATATGCTCTACTGCACAGTAAAACAACAACAACAACAACAACAACAACATTGTATTATTAGCAGTAAAGAGATGCTTTTACATTTTTCTTGCCATTTGAGTTCTAGTCTACCAATCACCAGCCCCATTTGTTTTTAACCTGTTTTCTCTGCCTTTTTCCTTCTATTTCACCTTATATTTTTTTTCCTCAGCTTGTACAGTTTTAAAATGCTGTGTATTCATTTTTTCGCACCAGTCCTTCCTCTAGGAGTCAGTCAAACTTCCTGCACCTTTCTTTCCACCTGCATTTAATAAACTAGTGATTCCTCACTTCTTCCAGGCTTCTTACAAGGCATTATTTATGATCGTCCCTGCATTCTAGAAGGGCACACCAAAATGTATCTTGGGAAATTCATATTACAGAATTTGTTTAAACTTAGGTTCTCAGTCCTAGGGTTATTTTTAGGGAGGCAGGTGACCAAGCTCTAAGTGTGTACATCTGATACATTAGGTATTTAGTTTCTTGTTATTTGAGAGTGGTCAGGTAGCACTTTATGGAGCATTATTCATTCTTGGCTTCGTGTTTACACTTCTGAAAAGACTGATTAGTAACTTTTTATAGGAGACAGAGAAGTTTTTAAAATTCACATTCACATTTCACAGTGACTCAGTTGATAGTCTTTTTAGATAAGTAATGAAATGCAGTCTGCAGTCTGTGGTTGCCAATTGTTAAAACTCTACCCTGCTTCCTTTAGCGGTTGTCAGTTAAGAAAGGATAGCAACACCCACTGATACGATTCAAACCACAAGATGTTACTTAAAGTGCTTGAGGGGTGCTCTCTCTTTTTGCTCTTTAAATGGCTCAGTCACTTCCTGCTTTGCATTTTAATTTGATGTAAATTAGATACCGTAAACCTAGAGCTAGCATTAGATACTAACATGAAATTCAATTACTTAAATAAAAAAAAAAGACAGTTCTGTGAAGTAAACCTTTCTGTCATTTTTGGATGGACACGAGATCAAGGGCGGTGGTTCTCGACGCTTACTGTCCATCAGGATCACCTGGGGAGATTGTCAGACTGTCCATGGCCGAGTGTCTGGCTGCATTGGGGGTGGAGTGAGGGTGGAGTGGTATTTTGTAGAAGTTCCCCAGGGTGACCCTGACATACAGTCAGCCTTGAGAAATATTGCATGAAGTGCTCTCCCCACCCTCCACATTCCTCTCCACGAGTCCTGCCCACATCTTTAAGGCTCCCCGCAGGTCACCTATTTCAGTATTTCCCTCTCAAGCCCAGCTTCACTGAGCTCGTCCTGGTGCCCGCCCACAACATCTAATGTCCCACCCTGAAGTGTGTTCTGTTTCATGTACATCTTCTCTCCTTGATCAGAGTGGTTTCCTCCTTGGATTAAACTTCTGTCATTTGGTTCCATCCCGTAGGGGTTAGCACAACTGTGGACACATAGTAGGTAGATCTATATTGAGTTGCCTTTTTATCAGGGAGTCTGTTCTCCTTTAGACTCTTGTGTTTGCACTATAGCTTCCTTCATTAGCCCACATGTGTCCACGTGTGTTTCTTCCTCTGGAGACATGGAAAAATAAGTGGGAGTGGTCAAACTGCAGAAGGAGGAGGAAACTCAGCCCATTCCTGATTTTACCATTCAAGAGTGGGGGGGGGTTGTCACTGACCTGTGGACTCACCCCTCTCCAATCAGTCATCCTATGCTAGAGCGGCTCTTGGGACCACGTGGGTGAAAATGCAGCATGGAGGGGGCTGCCCTGCTGGAGAAGAGGAACATGACTGAGGAATCTATTTCTACTGTAAGTCCTACTCTAGAATATGGGATTATTTCTAGGGGTATACTCCTAGAACTTGAAAACAGAAAAGAAAGGCAGAATAGATATTGGTAAATGATGAGCCAGGCATGTGCGATAACTTGCCCCAAATTATCAGATCTACCACTTATCACCCTGTGCATTGGTTTGGATGAAAATACACTGAACTGTCAAAAGAAACCTCGGATGTCTCCCTAGTTCTATCCTCGTCATGATAGAAAACTGGAGTACTTGAGGGACATGTGTGATATGTCTACCTTTCAAGGGAAGGTAGACCACAAGTTAGAAGAGGATAGGGAAAGTGTACACGTGACTGAGGTGGAGAGTGTTGACAACCAGGGTTTGGTTTCTGGGGCAGGCTCTTGACATTTTTGAGGATAAGCATGTTTGGCAAGAGATTTGCTAACCTGATCAAGAATGTTCAACTGAAATTTGGTGGGAAGGAAGAAATATTAAAACTTGATTGGATGAAGAACAATGGGCATAGAAAAGATAAAACCAGTAATGGAGGAAGAGGCCTTTAGTAACCGATAATAAAAGACACCTGGGAGCATGGTGTTCTAATACCTGTAGCTATTTGCCATTGTGCAGCCTTGAAGGACTGAGCAAAGTAAACTTGAAGCATTAAAACTTGGAGATAGATAGGATCATCTGATTTGTCTCATCTAGTAGGTTGGGATGGTTCTCATGACTGAAATATGATGCTAGAAGAGAATATTTGCCTTAAAGAAGCAGACCTATGGCAGTCCAGACCCTAAAGGTGAATTGCTAGGTAAGGGCGTGGGGGAGGGTTGCTAGGATAGTTTGTTACATTAGGATCAATATTACGAATTGTCAGACAGAGGTTATAGATGATGCTTTCTTCTCAGAGACCAGAATTCTAGAATGGATGCCCAGTATGTTGTTAAAATCCCTTGGAAATTTCATTTTCCTAACATCTGATAAACTTTTGACTTATTTTGCTAATCATTTGAGTTTTAAGAAGACTGAGAACATAAGACAAAGAGATATCTCTGAAAAGAAACAAAAAAACATTAGCCAGTGATATAAAATGACAGGAACCAGGAGATGAAATCCCTAAAGAAGTCATGTACTCTAGAAATATTTCAACAAGTTCTGACAGAAGAAAGAAATGACCCTTCTCATGGCAAAGACAAAATGCTAAGAGACCTCTGAGAGACCTCAGAAGGAAAGGATAGCTAAAATGTTCTGAAACATAATCCCAAGTGATTCCAATGAAGTATAAGGAGGAAGGCTCCTATGGAAATACATAACTGTGTTCACCCAGAAAACTTTTTCCTGTTAATGAAGATTAATGAAGGGTATTCAGTATGGCTCAACAATTAGTGCTCCCAATCTTTGTAAGCTACTCTCCCACAGAATGTAAAGATGAGTGACATACAGTTACTGGGTGACGTAGACGTTAAAACATCTTGTGGTCAGGCTGTGAAGAATGAGTCAAATGCAAGGAACATACAGCACAATTTCAGAGAGCACGAAAGTAAAGCCGGGGGTTCAGAAGAGAAACAAACCAGGGATGGGGTGGTTTCAGAAAAGGTTTCATGGAGAAGATGATGCTTGAAATGCTCTTTGGAGGGTAGAGAGAATTTCCACAGACAGAAGAGAGAAATGGAGTTAGAAGGGTATTCTGCACAGATGGGCTAGCAAGGTCCAGGCAGAGCAGTATAATTATTAAAAGAGAATGTAGAATACAGGGTATGTATGTGTGAGTTTGGGAGAGAAGTTTGAGTAATAACAGCTAAAATATAATTGAGTGATGATAGCCAAGTACAGTGTTGAGTGTTTTACATGCATTATTTCAATTAAACTTCACAAAAACTTAACCCTTCTCTTTGTTCCTCTTTTCAGCTGAGGAAACAACTCAGAAGTTTAGTGTTGCTCAGTAAGTAGTAAACAGAACTAGAGTCTAAAGCCAGTTAAATTTAACTAGATGTGAAGAGCTTAGGATTTTTAACTTAGTTCCCTGACCAGTGGGAATCTGGAGCAGAGAAAAGACCCTGGAACCTTGTGGGGGAAGATAAACTGGACAAAGGAATACAAGATGGGGAAGTGATGAGAGAGAAAATGTGGAGACCCTCCAACAGGGATCTAACATGGGTTAGAGGTTGCAAGCAGGGAAGAATGGAAGACAAGTAGTGGGGTGATGAGGGGCGGGTCAAGACAGAGCCTAAATTCTCAGTTTTAGGGGATCTGGGAGAGGGAGTCTGGGTAGACTAGAGGAGCAGGTGGGTGTCTTAATCAGAGTGCAGAAACTTGCTCTTCAAAAAACATCAGGAGTCCAAAAAATGATTCCAAGTTTACTTATTTCTCATCTTTTTTTTTTCTAAAGAGCTCCTAACTGAAAAGAATTGGATAAAAATCAAGAAGAAGAAATTGAAACCCAAGACAGGTGAAGGCATGGGCAATAGGGAACCCGGCCTTGTCATGGGGCCCCAGGTTTCCAGTTCAGCCCCAGGCGCACCAGGGGCTGAATCACTTTGGTCTTCACAGAACCTCTGAGAACAGAGTGTGCTGGATGAGTGAGGTCAAGATGGGTATCAGAAGTCTAAAAATGGGGAGATGCTGTCAAGATTATTAGAAAGAGAAAGGAAACGTCTGAAAACTCTAGACCAACCGTGGCCGCACACTGGAATCTGATGGGAAGCCTTTACAAATACGGTTGCCCAGGCTCCACCCCCAGAGTTTAAGATTAAGATTAAGATTGTCTAAGCACATAATCCGTCCCTCAGGATGTTCTGCCAGCCACCCAGGGGTTGGAAGCACAGTTCCGTACTGATGAGTTCTGCCCATGACTGCAGAATTTTTAATGCATCATCACTAAACAGACGAAGAGTGCACATTTAGAAAAGGAGCCAGTTCGTGTCCACTGAAGACAAGACATGCTGTGGTTAGGTTACTGGAACATAAAAATACCAGGCACGGCAGATCTTATTTCTGCTAATGGACACCTGAGGACTGGGGGAGGGTCACCCCCAGCTCAGGAACTTGTCTCGGGTATGGCTGAGATGGCATGACAGGTGAGATTATGACGCTGGGAACCACGGGTTGAAGAGTGTTTGGTGAGAATGTGATAGCTGCTGAGGAGAACATAGCCTGGTAGAGTTGAGCAAACAACAAAAGCTACTATACCAAGAGAAGTCTGCATTAAGGCTGTGAAGTTACATGCCAGGAGTGACCAAAGAAGGGACTTGGCATTGGAGCAAAGCCCTGGCCATAGGGGTAGCCAGCCAGTGCTGCCCAATGAGTGTTTTTGAGCAGAAAAGTCTTTTCCCATTATTTAGGGAGGGTGTCAGACTAGCATGCCACACATAGAGGGATAGGTTCTCAGGCCTAAATTCTCAGTGTCTGAAAGCCAAGAACAAGCCGGTCATTTCCGAGTAGCCCTCAGACACTAGGTGTTACCATTTTCTCATAGAGGCCCTTTAAAGAAACCTTTGTCTTGCATAAATTGGTGTGGCCATTTCAAGGAGCAATTTGGAAAACCTCATAAAACTAAAACTAGTTCTTGCTTAAGATTCAGCTGTTCCACTTATTGTAGAAAATTAAGCCACAGCCTCACAAGGAGCAGGTCCTACAGCATCATTTGTAATAGCAAAGAATCTGAAACAACCTAAAGAAAGAATAAAGTAAACATGGCATAGTCATACTGTGAGACTGGGGTGCAGGATTGAAGTAGAGTGTGTGTGTTGTGTGTCTGTGTAATTAGGTTGAGTGAAAATAAGCCACGTGCAGAAAGATGTATGGAATGATACTATGCATTCTGCAAAATTTTTAAAAATTCAGAAAAATGATGGATGTATATGTTTGTATAAATACAGGTGGAAACCTGTTAATTTTGGGTGACAAGAATACAGCTATTTGTATATACCCTTTTCATTTTTCTGATTAAAGGGACAAGCAGCCACTGGGATGTTGTGCACGACAGTGATTGCTACATCTTACATGAGCTAACTCACTGAGAGATGACTGTCCTATCACCCTTTATATGCTTTTATGTGATTAGCTGATCCAGTCATCTCAACAACCCCTTTGGAGAGATCCCTTAGTTATTTCCATTTGTCGAATGAGGACCTGAGAGGCTAAAAGCTTGCCTAAAGCCACTTAGCAAGACTGGCTTTGAACCCAGTTAGTTTGAATCTATAACTTGTAGCCTTAATTATTACACGACTCTACAAAATCTCCCAGTTATCATAGTGTGTGTTGGTTATTTACTTTTGTATATGTAATCTCCTTCTTGGTAGTTCAGGAGCATAACGCTAGAGGCAAGTGCAGGAAAAGCATTTCTTTAGAGATGAGAATAGTGCAGTTCCACCAGCTCCTCCATGTGATGATGTGGCCTGAGCTAGGCGCATATGTTATCTTATCTTTGAGAGCATTTTGGTGGCTCTCAGCCCTGGTCCTGCATTGGAATCACCTGTGGTGGTTTCAGGAAGGTCAAAGCCTGTCCCCATCTCAGATTCTAACATAATAGATCTGGGACAAGGCCTGGGCATCTGCATTTTAAAGTTCCCCACATAATTCTAAGGTATAGAAAGAGTTGAGATCTACTGCTCTATGAAATCTGGACAGTACAACTTTCAAGGTTAAAATGTTTGGCAAGAGCCCGGAGGGTGGATATTTTATTTTGAGGATCAAGGACAGATCTTGAGTGTTGACTCCTATGTCCAGACTGCCGTTAATGTCTTAATGAAAGTAAGTCTCCTAATCGGGATGAGGGACCATATGGACCTCTGCCCACCCCACCACGACCATGCAGACCTCAGCAGGACAGGCTCTCTCTGGCAAACTATCTCTTGTCCAGAGAGCTGTTCGAGAAAATGTGCCATGATGATTAAGCATGAGAGTGGAGACTGAGGTCACATGTGTCTTGTATTTGCCATCCCTGGCTTAAATGAGTAGCTAAGTAGCGGGACAGAAGTCTCCTTGAGACAGAGCTGAGGGTCTGCTTCAATCCCCTGTCAAAATATACGAGATACCTCAGGATTCTATGCCCTGGATAAAATATTAACCTTGGCTGTGGTTCTTAAACTTGGACATCAAAGTCACCCAAAGAACTTGTTTAAAGCAGATTGCTGGGTCCCTTTCTCAGTTCCTGACTCCATGGGCTTTTGTGGGATCTGAGAATTTGCATTTCTTACAAGCTCTGTGGGGGTGCTGATGCTGCAGGTCTGAAGACCACTTTTTGAAAACCACAGGCCTAGGACAATAAAGTAGGTTTGGGTTTCCTACCCGCTCTTCTACATCACAAATAGAAAGATTAGTTCAGGGTAAGATAAGAAGAGCTGAAAACTACTGGCTGCATCAGGGGTTCTCAAACTCTGATGTGGACAAGAATCACCTGGGAGATGTATTAAATGTGCAGATTATCGGGCCTGTCTCTAGATATTCTGATTCAATTCATCTAAAGCAGAGCTTCCCAAATCCGCACTTCAGACAAGGACCCAGGAGACTTTGAAGAAGGTGGACCTGGACACCTTAAGAAATTAGACATGACTGTACAGTTATGGTTATTGACAGTGGGTTGGTAAATGTGGACCCAGCGATGTTAATTAATGAACAAATTAACATCAGGCTACGGAAAAGACCTCAGGGCCCTTGGTGCTCTTCTTCTTAGTGGATCTCCCAGTTGATTTACTTGGGTGAGGACAGAATTCACACACCTAGGCAATCCATGGATGCCATGTCAAAGGAAAAGTGGGTCAAGTACATCGGATGATAGTCGGTCCCCAGAAATATCTTGACAGTCTGGAATAATGGGCCTAAATTCATGTAATTGAGTAATAATACTAATAAAGAATAGTCAAGTCCTGAATTTCATTTAAAGGAAGTAAAGGCATCCTATTTAGGAGGCAAGCCTAACTTCTCCACAATTCCTACCATGTCGGAATCCTGGAGCACTGTAGGGACAGTGAGCAGTAGCGAGGTGTTGGTTTCCCTGACGCCAAGACAAACTTAGGCAATCTTAACAGTCACAGTGTGTAAGCAGCAGGGTACGTGACTGCTCCCTTCTCCCCTGCTCTGGCCCAGACCACACCTGTCTTTAGATCTGGGCACCATTTTCAGGGAGGCACAGACAAACTGAGCTTTGGTCAGAGCTGCACGTCTATGATCCTAAGGAGTCCAGATCCATGTCGCATGAGAAATGACTGATGAGAATACAGCCGTTCAGTCTGCAGAAGAAAAGATTTGCTGGGTAGGAGGTGGGAGTGGTGGGCGTGCCGAGGTAGGTTATAGCGAATAAAACGGTTCATCTTGCCCTCTGCAGTGACAGAGGGCAGAGCTAGGACCGTGTGTGGGACTCAGAGTGAGACAGATCTCCATCCTGAATGAAAAACCATCTAGAATAGATTTTATTTTAAAATGAAAATTGAAATCTGTCATGGAAAGTGGTCAAGCTTCAGTGTCTGGCAATGAAAGAAATTCTTGTTTTGGGTAAGAATCTTGGGTAGCATTCACTCGTAGGTTGCCTGATTCTGGGTAATGATTGACTAATATTTTTGTGTGTTTCATTCTGTGTACTCAATGGTAGCAAAGAAATTATTCCAGACAAACTTTCAACCTGGTGTCGCTGTCAAGCTTTTTGTCTTAAGGAAGCTGCCACACTTTAAATCTGTGCCCACGTGCATTTCTGTTGCTGGATTGAGCTCTGAGCAATATCTAATTCTTCTCTGGAAAGTGGATTGCGAAGGGCATGGAACATCTTTTGCATGAATGGTGAAGGGGTAGGAATGGACATTCTGTTTCAGTGTGAGAGTAAGTGTGGCAATCTTTAGGCCTCTTGACCCATGTCATCTCAGAAGACAAAGGTTTTTGGAGGGATAGTTTCCCACAGGGGAATGCAGGTGGAGACATCTTTTATTCCGAGCCTCAGTACGTGTCTTCCAGGAATGGTCAGATAGCATCCCTGGATCAGGCCAGTGGTCCAGGTGGTTAAGGCAGATCTGCCACATTTGACACACAGGTGCAATTTCAGCCCTCTGAGGGTGCTGTGATTAGAACCCATTTCTGACACCTCTGATCTTCTACAGAGCTTACAACTGAGTAACCAAAGCTCCACTTCTGATCACGAAACATCTTGGACATCAAGCTATTTCAGTGAACACGATTTCTAAAAAAGCCGCACATCCAGGATATGAATAATTCTCTTCTACCAAAGAAGACCAGAAATGGATATTTCATTATATCTATGTTTGGTGTTAATTCAGGATATAATTTATCTATATATTATACTGGGAAATTGTTAACTGGATCTATATGCCATCTGGTCTTCACGAGTTGTTTTCAAAGATGGAAGCAAAACCTGTTTCTCAAACAAAACATGACCAAGTGTGTGAATGCTATGCTGACCCCAGGCCTGATGGGTTGACAAATGGCTGTGTTATATGCCAGTCTTTCAAATCTACCAGTTCATATTGAGTTGGTGATGAATAATGTAGCTTTTATCTTTCTGCATTTATGTCTTGTTCCAAAGTAAGCACGCTACTTGGATGACTTAAAAATCTGTTCACACTTGTGTTACGGATGTTGGGAAATGTTAATATGTTGAAAGACAGAAATGTCTTAACATTCTATACAGTTCTCATATAGTTTGGGTTGCAAGAAGAGTATAGGATCTTTTCGTTGCTGCATATGCCCCTCTCAGAAAGCCAGGAAAGGAATAAATAGAACTAACATCTGTTGAGCATCTATTCTATTCAGTCCAGGCACTTATCCTCAATTTCTCATTTATTTATCACAATTCTCCATTTCTTACATTAAAGCAAATGAAGATAAGAGAGGTTAACACACTTGTCGATATGCACAGAGTTTTAATAAGGGAGCACCAGTTCAAATTGCATCTGGCTCCTTGCGAGGCATGTATGTGGTATGTATGTCTCCTTTGCATCATTTCCCAAACTGTTCTTTTCTAAGTGAAAATTTCTAAAATAAGTCTTAAAATCAGCCTTTGTTTCCAAAATGCTTGGCAGTGCCTTGGTCATTTATTCTTCCCCATTCTTGGTAGAATTCAGAGTTTTCTTCTTCCTCGTGGAAGCCCCAGGATGGCATATGTTTGCCTGTCACCTGGGCCTGACCATCAGCTTCCCAAGCTATGTGGCAGTGGTGATGGAGGACCTCGTTCATCTCGGGGGCACATGCAGGGCATTTTTGAATTGACCTAAATGCAATGACTTTTACCCATCTGTTGGCTTTGGCCACGAGGTGGTTTGTTGAAATGGAAGCAGGTCCCAGACTGAATTCCATCACACATCAGATACTTGTATTACACAGAAGGTACAAGAGTGGTCATACTACCTGCTCCTGTAAGCTCAGGGTGGTCCCAGCTCTGTCCTGGGGCCTGTGAACAAATACTTGCAGGAGAGGCTTACCCCAGACAGGTACCACAGCAGTCAGCAGGAGGATTGGCCCCTTACCAGTCGGATCAGTGGCCAGAGGATGGAGAACCTTTTAGGGAGGCTGCAAATACTGCATTTCTTGATCTGGGTGGTGGTGGTGTCACTATTTGCAAATGTAAAATTTCATAGAGCTGTCTGTGCCTTAAGATTTGTTCACTTAACTATATGTAAGTTATGCCTTAGTAAAAAAAAATAAGGGAGGAAACCAAGTATCGTCCTTAAGTTGTTCACAGTGAATGATCAGGGAAACTATTATATTTTGTTCAAACCAATAAACCCCTTGAGGTAGAGGTTTTCTGTGGGAAGAGCCATGGGGAGGGATGAAATCACACAAGGGTCTTCATTTGTACCCACCTCATCATCTCGAACACCCCTGAATTGGCAGCCTGGTCCCTGGTTGATATCCATCTCCCTTAGGGACTTTTTCTTCACTGTTTTACTAGGTCAGCATCATGAAGTCAGCTGGATGGGACAGAAGACACCAGGCTTTCTTACCTGTGACCCCCTTGTCAAGGTCCTCTGCCTTGAGACATCCTTCAAGGTCTTCCCTCTGGCCAGCCCTCCGGGGTGTCTAGATTGGGAGCAATAGCTGCCACATCCCATGTGACCGCCTTAGCCCTGGGGCCACTGCTGTCTCTATTCTGTATTCTGCCTTGTTTTAAACATATCCTTTCCCCAGAATTTGACTTCTTTTGCCCTATAAGCCGCCCTTGGTAATTTAACAGAATTTCTGATGAGGCAGGGAGGTTTGGGGGATGAAACAGCTCTTCCCCTAGGCAACAAACAATTCCTCACTCACAGGGAATGACTGTGGGGAAGGGGCTGTGGATTCCCACCCTGTCTTTCCTTTTTTTTCTTTTTTTTTAAAAATAATTTTTAAAATTTTAATTACAGCTGACATACAATATTATACTAGTTTCAGGTATACAACATAGTGATTAGATACTTCTATAACTTACAAAGTGATCAATAAATCCAGTATCCATTTGACAGCATACATAGTTATTCCAATAATATTGACTATATTTTCTATGCTGTACTTTTTACATCTATGTGAATACATTTTTAACTGGCAATTTGTACTCTTAATTCCTTCCCCCACTTTCCCTCATCTTCCTAATCCCCCTCCATTCAAAATGTTCTTGTATCTATGAGTTTGTTTTTGTTTTGTTTATTTGTTTATTTTGGTTTTTAGAGTCCACATGTAAGTGAAATCATATGGCCTTTGTTTTTCTCTGTCTTATTTATTTCACTCAGTATAACACCCTCTGGGTCCATCCCTGTTGTTACAGATGGCAAGATTGTCACAAAATATTCAAAGTGATAAAAAGCAAGGACCCACAACCAACAATACTCTACCCTTCCTTTTCTCTGAAGGACAGAAATCGGCAGAGGTGGGGCCGCAGTCAGTGGTACTTGCAGAGGCCTCAATTCTAAGTACCATTGTAAAGGAGGATGGGATTTGGCCTGCTCATAGCCCTAGCCTCAGTAACCGTTGCCCGTGATGTGAAAGTTGGCAGAGTTAAAAGATAGAGATGACCCCTTTTATTCATTGTCTGTATGACAGGGTGGTGGTGTTTCTGGTTTTTCAGTTTCAGAATTCCTGTGATTTTATTTTATTGCCCAAGTGCTCTTTTCTCTTTCTTCTTCATGTATCACACACCACCTCATCTAATACTTACTGTCAGAATCTCAACCTCAAAAAAAAAAAAAATTCCACACACACAGAAACCCTTTGTTCGTGTTCCTAATCTACTGAGGAATCAGTTGTCATAGTGATGGCTGCCCCCACACACATTTCATCATCCGGGGTTCCCATCAGGTTTTTTTCCCCTTTTTTTTTTATCTTTTTAAAACAGCAACAGACAACACTGTTATTAAACAAACTATTAATATATCTTTACAGCCTCTCTTGGCAGTTTTTAACTAGATTGCATTTGCTTCTAACTTCAGGTACAATTAGTCATGCTCCAGAAGTAAAGCTAATTTTATGAAGAGGCTGGTGTTGGTTTGCTTTTAGTCTTGTTTATTTTTGAGTCCAATACATAATGAATACAGAGATCTGCGGGTGGGTTCTACAAAAGCAACATGGGGATTGAGTTCTATAACTATAGATACCTTAATCTTATTTTCTGAGATTTTATTTTTCTTCATTTTCTTGGTTTTAGCTTATGGCTTTAGCATTTTTGTTTTTAAGGACTAAGTGCTAGTGAAAGGCAAAGGAGATTTGAGTTCTTAATAATTAACCAAAAGTTTGACATAATCCCTAACTAGCTCATTCCTGGATGATTATATAACATCCTTCTTTTAAAATAAGAGTTAGTGGTTGATGGTTGGTCACAGGGGATGGGGAGCACAGCAGAAGGAATGCAGTCAGCATTAATATAATGGCTAGGTGAGGGCCAGGGGAAGGAGGGAGCAATTGGGGGAATCGTTTTATAAACTATATAGATGTTTAACCAATGTAATATATACTTGAAACTAATTTAAATAAATAAATTTTAAAAATAAAATAAAATACACTGGTGAACACTAAGAACCAAGTGGATTATGTGTGTGTGTGTGTGTGTGTGTGTGTGTGTATTTGTTTTTATTTTTCTCATTGTTAATATGCTTGGGAAAGTTATAGAATATATTTAAAACTAGCATGTCAAATAAATTGGCTTGCTAAAGCCCAAACCAAACACATTAGTCACCCTTAACTCAGGGCAGTGGATGGAGGCATGGCTCACCCCTAAAAAGCTTCAGGGGTGGCAAGTGTCAGGTGGCAGCCCAGCTAACTAATCTTTTGGGGTGTCCTTGTCTCTGCCCTGGTCTATCGCCTTGCCCACCACAGACACTTTGCCATCTTGGAGGTTGGTACTGTGCTGTGGAAAGGAATGGGTTGTTTCTTCTTCAGAGCTCCCTCCCGAGTATTTCTTTCTCATCCATCTCCTCAGTTCTCTTAGGCCCCAGGATGGGGCAGTAGCTGTTATCACCTGCCTGGCCTGACATGCTAATTTCTTTTCTTTCTTTCTTTTCTTTTTTTTTTTTTTTTGTTAGGCGAGGTTGACCTCACAGATTGCAAGGACCTTGTCAGTTTACAATCCCTTACTTTTTTATTTTTTATGCCTATAGTATCTGATCTTCCTAGGTGGTCTCCCATCCAAGTACTAACCAGGCCCAACCCTGCTTAGCTTCCGTTTGCTAATTTCTAACACCAAGATTAAAGGCCTGGGATCTAACCCGGATTCAGTCTCATACCAGCTGCGGGATTAGGCAAGTTACTTAACTTCTCAGAGATGCAATTTATTCCTCTGTAAAATACAGATAATGCTCTCCCATCAGAATGCTGATTAAATGAGACAGTATACATGGGAAGCTCTTACTACAGTGCTCAAAAATGGGTAGTATGGACTCAACAAATGATCAATGTTTTTGTTGCTAATATGCTAATAGATAATATGGAAAATTCTGCTTTCCCCCATAGTTTTTGTCACACCATATAATAGCTTTCTTTAAGAAGATGTCTCCAAAAATTTTTAAGTAGAACAAACTCCCCCGCAAAAAAAAAAGATTTTTAAAAATTGTAGTAAAATACACATAAAAATTTACCTTTGAACCACTTATAATCCAGCGACATTTAGTACATTCACAATATTGTGCGACTATCACCATTACCTAGATCCAGAACGTTTTAATCACCCTGAAAGGAAACCCCATAGTCATTAATTAGTCACATCCCATTCTCCAATTATCCCAGCCCCTAGCAACCACTAATTGCCTTTGGTCTCCATGGATTTGCCCACTCTGATAGTTTACGTAAGCAGAAGCATACAATAGGTAGTCTCCTGTGTCTGGCTTCTTTCACTTAGGAGAATTTTCAGGGTTCATCTGTGTTATAGCATGTATCAGTACTTCATTTCTTTTAATTCCTGAATAATATTCCATTGTACAAATATGCTGTCTTCGTCCCTTTGGGCTGCTTTAACAAAATACCACAGGCTGGGTGGCTTGTAAGCAATATAAATTTATTTCTCACAATTCTGGGGGCAAGAGGGTCAAGGTGAGGGTGCCAGCCTGGTCAGAGGGCCTTCTTTGGTTGCAGACTCACTATTGCATTGTCACATGGTAGAAGGGACTAGGGAGCACTGTGTGGTCTTTTTTATAAGGGCTCGAATCCCATTCATGAAGGCTCCACCCTCAGGACCTAAGCACCTCCCAGAGGCCCCACCTCCTAACACCATCACATTGGGCATTAGGATTTCAACACATGAATTTTGCAGGGTCGCGAACATTCAGACTATAGCCTATACCATATGTAGTTTATCTGTTCATCAGTCAATGTACATTTGGGTTGTTTCTACCTTTGGCTGTTGTGAATAGCATTGCTATGACCACTCATATGCACGTTTTTGTTTGAATATCTGTTTTCAGTTCTTATGGGTATATAGCAAGGAGTGAAATTGCTAAATCATATGATAATTCTTTATTTAAGTTAAAAAAAACCTGCCAAATTGTTTTCAACTACGGCTGCCCATTTTACATCCCTAGCAACAAAGCCTGAGGATTCCTATTTCTTTCAAAACTTATTTTCCTTTTTTTTGGGTCGGGGGGGGGATTATAGCTATCATAGTGTAAAATGGTATGTCACTGTGGTTTGGGATGGCTTTTATAGTACTGATTTTGTATCTGTCTCTACTCAGATTTTCTTACTGCATAGTGTTCTAATGTCCTTTTGCAAAGCTACATGAAAAACCACCTACACGTAATTTCCCATAAGAGGACAGTGTAAAGCATCTTTTCCTTCATAGCCCCTGATGCAGCTGAGCCTTGTGGCTCTCTAATCTGTCCTGCAGACAATCAGTAGCTAATTTTGGGTGATGTCTGATGCCTCTGACCTTCTCTCTATTTTTTTTTCCTTTGGTTTTAGGGATTTTCTCTGGATCATGCAAAAATGCTTTTAAAACATACTGGATAAGAGCTGAGCCACCTGCCTGCTTGGACTTCCATACTCTCTGCTCCAGTGTCTTCTGATGGCATTTTGACAGCACCGAGGCCACGTGACCTGTTGCTCATGATGAGTGATGAGAAGAACCTTGGGGTGTCCCAAAAACTGGTCTCCCCTTCAAGGAGCACAAGTAGCTGCTCTTCCAAGCAGGGAAGTCGACAGGTAACGTTTTAACCAATGCAGATTTTAAGATGCAAATTTAAATCAGGAAGTTTGCAAATTAAAATGTGTACATTCACTTGGGAACTCCTACTTCCCAGTTTAAGAGCAGTTGCTTTCAGTCATATCTTAATTATATGAGAAGAGTAAATTTTAGATAATTTTAATAATGCAGCTTGAGTGTCTACCAGATGGAAAGAACTGTATTTGGCTCTTAGCATTATTTACTCAATCCTTGCAGCTGTCCTCCAACGCAGATATTAATATCTCTATCTTCTCCATGAGGAAGCTGAGTCAGACAGACTGGGTTATCTGCCCGGGGACACACAACTACTAAGTGACAGAACAAGAAACTGAAGCTCAGTCTGTTTGACTCCAGAGCCCACACTCCCCTTTATACCCTACCAACCAAAAAATAAAAATAAAATATCACTTTTCCAATAATTATAATATCCTCCCACCCTCCTCTCCCTTTCCTTTACCGGACTTTCTATAACAGCTTCCAACCATGGCCTGCCCTGTCAGTAATTTTGAGTCCCACCTGCTTTATTTCTCTAATGGATTAGGGAAGCAAATCAACAAAGAAATGGTCAAAAGGAATTAAGTAGGAAGAAGAAAAAAGTGAAACAAAGGACTGAATAATTAACTCCTAAATAACTGTCGGCTAATTATATGTTGTTTTTTTTTGGTTTCCTTTCTAATAAATCCGCGTTGGCAGAATTTGCTAGTTTTAGATCAATGGCAGTAAATGCACGTTAATCATTATAATTCTTCCACCTTCGGTGAAGTGGGGAGAGAGTGGGCTGTGTCCAAAAGCTCTGGGTTTACGACCAAAGTGGTCTCTGAGCCTTTTCAGTACCTGCTGGCTGTGCTGGCCTTGCCTTTGCCCCATGGGGAGCTCTGGCCTGAGAACTGGCCCAGAGTCCTTGGTCCCAGATGTAGAAGCAACAATCAAGCAACCTCCCATCTCAGGCTCATTTGCATCTTTATGGCACATCACAGGTTTCTACATTCAAATGCTGCTTGGGACAGGGAGCATGCCACCTCCCAATAAAGTTAGAATCTATGGTTCTAGACAATTAGGTTTCACCATGGGCCTGACATTTGGGGAGTTTTTCAGGAATCTCCCCTGAGGTGTCAGGAAGAAGAGTTTTTTCCATCACCGTCATTGCTACCCTCTGGGATAAAGAAAAAAGACTACATTTAGTCCTTGGCTGGTGCGTCACGGCATCCTGGGCGCTCTGGTTTCACAAGAGTAGCTTTGCCCACCCTATCTGTCAGCTTTCCATGGGGGTGTTTCTCTCCCTAAGCCAAAATTCCGCTTGGGGTTAGAGCCGAATATATGATTTCACCCCCACACTTTGTACCTTATTTGCATCTTATCGCTGTGTCCTCCTTGGATAAAGGCAGAGAACTGACTCATTTAAGCAGCCACTTGCTTATGCACCACAGGAATTGGAGCAGTGTAGTGAAATTTTAGGATCGAACACTACAGAAATGATTTTTTGGTTGGTGTCTTATTCGAATTTGGTTGATTTGATTTTCAGAGAGCTTTTTTTTTTTTTTTTTTTTTTGAGAGTACATCATTAAAAGTAAGAGAAATGTGCCTGATGCCTCAACTTTTTTCTGGTTTAGAACGGTTGGTCATTCAGCTGGCCATCAAGTGGTCATCTTTTATATTTAGGACCGCCCGCTTTAACGTGCATGCAATGTTGCTTTATAAACGTAAACTCTTATTTTTCCTCTATGGCAGAGAAGATGGAGAATTTAATAAATTTATTCCAGCTTTGGCCTGAATCTAGTTATCAAGTCTATGTTTAATTTTGGGGGACCCTCTTATTCTGTCCGCTTTCCCATCCTTATATCAAAGAAAAGTGTTCTGTTGCAGGATTGGCTTAGCTTTTTTGTCTGTTGTCCGCTTTTGCAATCCATGTCATTTTGCCATCACCAACTGTCCCAAGAATGTCTTCCAGCCTCTAAAGGTGCCACAGAGGTGCAGGAGCCTTGGGAGTTCTTACTTCATAGCTCGTAGGGAGCACAGCCAGGTCCAGCAGTCTGTCTGTCACATGCTGAATGCTGTGTTGACACTGTGTTTCCCATCACTTCACTGGAAAGTACAATTCAACATTTAAAACTTCAAGATTTATTGAAGAAATTTAGTTTGAGGAATGTTAAAATATAGCTGAAGATAATATGTGCAATAACCTACTAGTTTTTAAAACCCTGTTTGAAAGTCATTTTCAGGTTGTTCCATTCTTCTCATTTCTTCAGGAGGGGACAAGTCTGAAGTTGATTTTGTTGGTCGTCTTTCTTAGTGCCAGTTTTTCTCACGTGCTTTGAAATTGTGGTTTAAGGCGTCATCTTGATTTTGCTTCCCCCGTGTTCTTTCTGTGCACTCACTCTTCCCTCTCTAGGGATTTGTTGTTACCTGCTTCCTGCCTCTGAGAACCCCAGTCCACAGCCAAGTCTTATATTTGCAGTGAGGAGTGTTTGTTCTCCGTTGGTGGTAGAGTATCCAGGATACACCACCAGGTCAGCACACAGCACGGCCAGGCCCTGGTCGCGAGGCTGTGTCTGCATCCTGCCACCTCTCTGAATAAGCAGATTTTTAAAGCCCCTTTTCATTGTGTTATGAGGCTTCCCTCTGCACATTCTCTGTTTTCCAGCAGTGTGGTTGGCTCAAGTCCCAGCCATTCCCTGAGGACAATTTTTAGCCCCATTCGCCCATAGAAGTAGGACTCCTGGACACCTCTGTCTACAGTTTCTTTTGCATTTCTATTTTGTATTTGATTCTAGGAGATATATATATTTTTTAATCAGACATACACACACAAAAAAACCCTGTTTATACTTTGTATATTTTTGCTGTTTGGAGCTGAGTGGTGATAGGGAAGGGGCACCAAATGCATGAACTTATAATTAAATCTTGGCTGAAAGGCTTGGTCTTTTAAAATAATTTTCACTTAAATTCTCATCTCACATTGCTAGGTGACATTGAGAGTCTCTGTATTCCAGCCATACTGGCATTCTTTCAGTTCCTTGCACTGAGTTTGCCCTTGTCTCTGTTTCTTGAACTTGAACTTGAGCTTGTCCTTCCTATCCCAGAGCTTACTCATAGAATCTCAAGGAGCTATATGTTTATGTGTAGATATTCTCCTATCTTTTGATCTATGTAAAAGCTTGCTTCCTTGAAGGAGAAAATGATTGAGATCTGCATATTAATTGTGACCTTTGTTTTTACTTTTACATCAGACCTAAGGCCAAGTTTATAACAGAGCCATGAAAACTCAAGAAGGAAGGGTTCTATCATCTTTCAATTTAAATATTGAGCTTATGAAATTTTAAATATAGTATGCCTCATTGTGTCAGTATGGAAACAACCTGTAAATATAGTCTTATCAAGATAATTCGTAGACGAAAGTATGCATTAGAACTTGAACTCTCTAACTTTGGTTCTACCCAGTTATTGACTCTGTGATCACAGACCCTCTCAGCCTTGGTTTTTTCATTGGTAAAATTAGAATAGTTCTTTTCCCAGAGGATTATTGTGAGAATTAACACTAAAGCATTTAATCCAGGGTCAGATTCCTAGTAGGTGCTAAGTTAATATTAACATTCATTTTTATTTTCATAGTTAACATTAATTCGAACTTCATTCTTATTTGTGGAAAACATAAACGCTCACAGAGAGTAGTTATACTTTTTGCTCTCAGAAACTTTTGCAGGCATCATACCTACCCACATCTTTTTAGTGCTATACAAAAGCATACAATGTATATATGAATATATACTTTTATAATAAAAAATGCCTTACTTTATACATATTAACAATGTTTTTGTGGATGCATATGATAAAATGTTTAATAATTGGGTTACATTTGATATCTTCAACATCTGGTATAACCGGCACCTAAAGTAAGTGAAAATAGTTGGTGAACTCTTACTCTATTCTATTCTGCTGGGCCTTGTCCTTGTATGGGTATAAACAGGTTTCACCTCTTTCCCCAATCCCACCCCTAGGTCAGCACCTGTCTATTAGCAGTACCTGCTACAAGCGTTGTGTTGTAAAGGATTCTGCAGTTGAGTCTGGATTCTGGGTTCGATGAGAAAGTGTGCTGTGTTTTTAGCTATGGTGTGTGGGTACAGGTTGGGCAAGTGGCAGAATGGCTGCCACATTTGTTACTCCTTAGTGATAGAAGAGGGTAGATATCAAGAGATCTCTGCTGCAATCTTTATATTCTGCTTTTAGAGGAACTTCAGGCAAGTGAAGTTTGCCTCAGTTCTCCATAAAATGGAGACAAAACTCACCTCCCCTGTCCTTTTCAGGGATGTCGTGAGAGTAAGTTGAGTCTTCTCACTGGCTAAACGATATTGAAACTCTTTGGATGAAAGTCCTCTGTATATTTACGAAACCGTTACGATTATGGATGAGCCATTCAGGCCAGTTCTGAAGCCAGAATTGAGATGGCCTTGTTTCAAGAACATGGACACTCTGCATTAAACATGGATCTCGTTGAAGTAGATCATCCTTCAGATCTAGTGCCTTTTCGGATAGGAATCTATGTTCCTTGCAGGAAATCCCCAACTAGAGGAAGCCAGCTTACACAAAGAATGGGTTGTTTGTCCCTCCCGACTGTCTTAATCGTACCTTGTTATTCGTCGAGTCCTAGGTCGATCTTTCCTTCACTTCCTTCTTCATCTCAGCCTTTGGCTCAGCTATGCCTTTAGCTAGACTGATCCATTTGAAACTGTTTTGCCCTCTTAAATTTTGTGATTTTTTTGAAAAGAATCTTTATTTATTGCTATAACACTGTAAAAGTGATTATTTTTTATAAATTACTTTTTATAAATCATTTTTATAAGTCATTGTTTTCTGTATGCTCATTGTAGGTCATTTCCAAGGTACGTGCAATCTGTGCAATTGCAATACCTTTATTAATTTACTTTTAAATGGCTGCTGATAGGTCAGATAAAATGACCCCTGAGGATGACTGTTGGGTGTGGAGGTCGTTGGTGACATTGTCGAGTGTTTGCCTTTGAATGGTGGGCCTGAAAGGCTTAGTGAGTCGATTCGTGAGAGAATAGGAACAGAGAAAGAGGGCACCTCAATTTGACGAGACCCCAGAGAGGATTTAAGAGAGGCCTTCACAAATGTCACGTTTGGGAACCTTGAGCTTGGCTAATGCCACGCTTAATACTGCCCCCCTCTTTCCCCAAGCGGATAACTCAATTAATTCAAGAGTAAATGGTTTGTTGAGTCCTGGGTCCCAGTTACACATCTCTTTAGCTCTCAGAGCACCTAGGACAAGGCTTTGCACATGGCAGATGCAAGCTGTTGGATGAGTTTACTGAAAGCCAGAAGCAAGCAGCTCTCCATTGGGGCAGGTCAGAATGTAGGGCCAGGTGTACCTGTAGAAAGGCAACAAAAAGCTCACCAGTTCCTCAGCTCCCTCATGCCAATGACATATTGTGAGGATCTTAAAAAAGGAAATTCGTTGAATTTCTTCTGGCAAATGATGCAATCCCTACATGCTCTCTATACCTGTGGCCTCTGGATGAGCTGCTCTGTTGGAAACTATGGAACAGGAGTGAAGACTGTCTTCGCTGAAAATGACCCCTATTCACACTGGCTCAGCTTGTTGCTAGCTGGATGACATTGACATGTTACATAAAACCTCTGAGTCTGTTTTTTCAACTGTGAAATTGGGATACCTGCGCTTCCTTTTGAGAACTAAAGTAATAAGTATAAAGTATCTAGGTAGACATTTGGATTAAATTAATAAATGAATAAGCATGCAGTTGCTAGGTAGAGAGATTGCTATTCGCAAAGCTCTGGAGATATTTTAAGGGAGTTAAGGAGGGCATCTAAGTGGGAGAGAGAATTATTGTTTCAAAACTTGCAAACTATGAGTAATCGCAGTTTCCTCTTGTTTTTTTTTTCCCACTGCCCTCTGACGTTTCCTTCCTAAAACTTTTAAAGTTACACATTTCAGAAGCCAGATTGAGCTAAAGATGAATGAATAGGATTTGTCTTTATTTGAAAGAGTCCTATATACCCTAAACTTCATTTCTTCAACTACTATCTATTGAGAACCTATTATTAAAACACTCCGGGCAGAGAGATGTGAAGCTACAAAGGACAGGACAACTGAGCAGACCACTACAAATAAGAAATCGGCTCTGACTGGGAAGACTATGGATTGTAACGAGAGCATGGCCTCCATCCTTCCCTCCCTCTCTCCCCCTGTTTCTAACTTTTGCTGTTTAAGTCAGAAATCAGAAAGTGAATTCTGCTAAAATAATTGACAAGTGCTCGACGCCTGATTATAGGAGATTTGAAATGGAGAGATCTCCTGCTAGACCTGCCTTCATCCAGTTATGCAGTTTGTTCTGGTCACCCTCCTGTCCCTGGGCCAATCTAAAGTGGCCATTGAGCTCTCCCAGGGTCATCTGGTGAGAGTTTGCTTACGCGGGCTGTTAGATTATGCTGTGCTTCAGGGAGCCCAGGCTGGCGAGGCTTGGTACCAGAACCCATGCGACACAGAAGTTGAATGGGAGAGAATTTGCTAAGGAGAGAAAAGTGAATGAAAGCTATGATGCTCAGGTGTTTATAATTTCAGCTTCTGGATATTGAAAAGACTCAGTCCCATTTATTTATTTTGATTCATGATGTCTCGAGAGACACTGAGATTTATCAGCTGCCTTTTTTTTTTTAAAGTATGGGCTGAATAAACACCACAGGAAACACTAGTCAAGGAGGAGGGACTTGAGAGTGTCATGATTTGTCATATTGTTCTGTGCTGGTACAGATGATGAAAGGCAGTGAGTATGAACTTGTTTGGGAGCCAGATGGCCTGAGTTTAAATCATGGTTTGTTCACAAGTTGTTTGACCTTGGGCAGGTTACTTCATCCCGCTGGGCGTTGGCATCTTATGAGCTTGTGCAAATGGCTTGGTTAGAAGAGGGTCAGCGTGTAGGGAGTGCTGTGTAAGTGTCTGACACACAGACCATTCACCTTCCACAAGCAGGAGTCCCGGGAGCCCTCAAGCCATGCCACATGGTGACTGCTTCCCAGCTTTCTCCTGTCAGCTGGGAGTGGCGGTGGCACAAGGCAGAGTCGGATGACTTGGCTTCTGTCCATGCTGCTCTAAGAGGAAAAGTTAGGAAGGTGCACTAGGAGTTAACGAGTATCTGATAGCATCCTTACAGTGTATTTCTAGTTGAGTAAGTCTTACGAAGGAAAACACACACATTTGATATAGGAAGTTAAAACTTTAGGTAGAATGACACATTTGAGTTGTTACTTTCTATGTCCACAAATGATATATTGTCAGCGACATTCCAATACCGAAATGACAGGAACGACAGTGACAGAAGTAGGACAGAGGCAAAACGGAATGCTTCCCTGGAGTCACCTGACATCTCCCCAAGGCCCCTGGTCCTACCACTGGGGCCAGCTGTGTCTTTCTTTGCACCTGTATACGAACTGGCATCACAATTAAAATCACCTCCTCTCTGTCCCTACTCCAGATAAGTCACATTCCTGGCAATCTCTGGCCTAGTGGTCCCTCCTACCCTGTGCAGTAGATGAATGGTTTCTCCCCCCACTCCAAAGATATATATATATATATATCCCTCCTAATCATTGGAACCTATAACTATCACAGGTCTCTGCAGATGTAATTAATTTATGGATCTTGAAGTGAGGAGATCATCTTGGATTATTCAGGTCATCTCTAAATTCAATAAGCAGTGTCCTTATAACAAACACACAGAGGAGAAGACAGACATGGAGAAGAATGCAGGAGGTTAGAGCCGTGTGGCTACTTACCAAGGAAAGAGGCAGGGAACGCTATTATGGACTGCACGTTTGTGCCCTCCACCCCCACCCTGCTTCATATGTTGAAGCCTTCACCCTCAATGTGACGATATTTGGAGTCAGGGTCTTCAGGTTAAGTTTAAATGGTGTCATGAGGGCAATGCCCTCAAGATGGGCTTGGTGCCCTAAAAAGAGGAAATATATCAAAGCCCGTTCTCTTTCATGCGTGGAGGAAAGGCCACGTGAGCATCCAGAGGGAAGGCAGCTATCTACAGGCCAGGAAATGGGTTCTCACCGGGAACTGACTCCACCAGCACCTTGATCTTGGACTTCTCAGCCTCTACCTGTCTGTGGTATTTTGTTACAGCAGCCTGAGTTAAGACAAACACACATTCTCTGCTGCAGCCTCTGGAGTAGGCATGGCCGTGCCAACACCCTGATTTGGGACTTTTGGCCTCCAGTACTATTAGAGAATAAAGTTCTGTTGTTTTAAGCGGCCAAGTTTGTAGTCATTTGTGAGGGGAGCCTCAGAAACCCTGCTTCTTCTCACTCGGTCCATTTTTCTTGGAGTCCCAGCTCAAGTCCCTTCCCTAAGGTGGATGTCAGATGCTTGCCTGATAACTCCTGCGATGGGTTTTTTAATCTCCTGTTCGGTATTTACAAGTTTTCGACCTCCTGATATCTCTTTATTTTTAATGTGTATTAACTTTTTGGAAGTCTGCACTGGGTTTTACATCTTAGCATCTCGAGTACCTGGTGCTTAGTCTTAGGCCTGGAGTAGAGACTACCTATTAAACAGAGGCTTAGTTCTGAACTAGAATTTCACCCACTTAACACAAATGTCATTCCTTCTTGATACATAGGCTCTCCAGGACCTTAACCTGTTGCTAGCTTCCCATTATAAGAACGAGTTTTTATTCTTTATTTTATTTTTTTTCTGTATAGAACTATGAAAAGAAAATCACTGATGATTTAGATCAAGGATGAGGAAGTTTATCATGCTAAACTCCCACCACCTCTTTCTGTGATTTTTAAATCATGTATGCATTAATTAGACAAAACGTGTCTATAGTTTGATTGCAAATTTCAGTTAGCTCTGAAAAAATAGCTTGAGCACGTGCGAAAAGAGAATACTGTTGTCAGCTAGTGCTGTGCAGCAATGGAGGGAATGTCTCAATGAGCTGTGAACGCCCGTAATCCGAGTGTGAAAGCAGAAGTTCTGTCTGAACACAGAGAGTCTGTGCTCTCCGGGGCTCAGACACCAAGGGGCAGAGCTCTACGATATGCCAAAGAAACATGATTTTTTAAATTAAGAGATGATGAAGAGAAAACATTAAAACAGCCCTGGAAGGTATAAAATGAAGAGCAAAAGTCTTCCCTCCTTCACAGCTTTGTCCTGGTCCCATTCACACAGGAGATGTCCCCTGTCATCACATGGCACGTACCTAATTGTGCTGGGTTAGCCCGGGATCCCCTCCACAGCCCTCTGCCGCTGCGGAAACAAGGGAATTCTCCGAAAGGGGTAGTGGGGAGGGGGCTGCGCCGAAGCCCGGCTGAGTCCTGGTCCTCCGAAGTCCTCCACTCAATTATGTGCCCCTGAGAAAATCGTTTAGCTCAGATTCCTCATCTCTGAAATGAAGGAGCCGGGTAGATGACTTCTGCATTCTCATTCAAACTCTGAGGTTTCAAAGAAATATTTTATGACTCAATGGAAGGAAAACAAATCATGACAGTATCTCCCCAAAAACCCAGAAGAGACTTTTGAGTCCCTTGGGTGGACAGAGGTATCCTGCCTTCACTGGCTAACACGTGTGCATGGTAAGTGCAGGATCGAGCTGTCTGGGACGGTCTTATTCTGCTTAAGGCCGTGGTCCCCAACCTGTTTGGCACCAGGGGCCGGTGCTCCTATGAGAATCTAATGCCTGATGATCTGAGGTGGAGCTGAGGCGGTGATACCAGTGCCAGGGAGTGACTACAGATACAGATGAGGCTTTGCTCGCTTGCCTGCCACACACCTCCTGCTGTGCAGCCCGGTTCCTAACAGGTCACAGACCTGTACTGGTCCATGGCCTGGGGGTTAGGGGCCCCTGGCTTAAGAAGACAGTAGTGTTGGCAGGAGCATTGGACTAGTAGAGACATAGGTGACCTTGGGTGGACTCTAATATACTCGTCAGTAATCTTGTCCAGAGTGGGTGTTGCAGAGAGATTTTGTGTGTAGTCTCCTGTCCACAAATGGGTCCACCACTTAATAGTTTGTGATCTTGGGTAAACTACTTTGGAGCTTCATTTCCCCCCTCGGTAAAATGAGGATAATAATACCTTCATTTTAGAATCATTGCAAGGTACGTAGAAGGTATTCAGTAAGTAGAAGTTGTTACTTGTGTCGTTGTAATCACTACCACAGTAGCAATTATAAAAACCCTGGTGGGCTCTGGGACCAGAGCAGAATGACACTGATGGGTTAAGAAGCTCCATTTTTAATAGTAGCTACAGCTCTTAAGAGGCTCTCATTTTCAGAATAGAGCATTACGGAGAGAAAAGTGCATAAAAGATGCTGTTCACAGTTTTGAAGGGCTTGCTTACAATTAGGGGAATATTTAACAAATATTAATAACTCACAAATCTATTTGAGGATCCTGAAAAAGTTCCAATGTAATTACAGCCATAAATACTAAGCGAGTGATCAACTCGCTTAGGGTAGAAATAGTCATTACAAGTACATTAGAGTTTTTTATTAAGACTATTTTTATTATAAAGCTATCAGTAGTCGACACCATTGGAGATTATAGCTCTCTTTGGAAGCCCAAGATGCAAACAACCTCAGGCAGAGACTCAGCTGACAGCTCACATGGTTTTTTCTCCCCATTGTCAGTATCAACTACTGCCAGTGACTCTCCTTTCTGTCATCTCCTGTGCTTTCTCCCGGGTTCACCCCAAAGACTGAGTGCATATTCTCCCATTATCTAGGTAATGAAGGCATCAGTGTTTGGGGTCTGTGACTACCCAAGTTACTAAGACTGACAACATTTTGGGGCCTGAGTCACCTGGGCATTTGCCTCTCCACCCCTCTCTGACACGTGTGAAAGGGGAGGGGGACAGTGGCTGCTGGTAGGTCATGGCTGCTGTTCCCCGCGTGGCCTTCAGACTCTGAGTGGGCTCTTCATGGCTCAGTCCCTCTTCTTGTCTTCTTCTCACTTAGACCCGAAGGTCAGAGATTATACACTAGGTTACCAGATGGAAGCTAACGCTACTGTATTTTTTTGTTTGTTTATTTTTATTATGGTAAGAACACTTAACAGGAGATCTACCTTCCTAACATATTTTTAAGTACACAGTATCATTCACTTTTGGCCCGTGTTGTACAGCAGATGTCTGGAACTTATTCATCTTGCATAACAGAGACTATACCCACTTAATAGAATGCATGTTTGTGATGTAAGACTTGGAAGGGATCTCACAGTTCATTTATTCTGATCTCCTTCCTTGGCTAGGAATCCCTTCTGTAAATACCTCTGACCAAAGGCTCCGGTAATTAGAGTAGCCTATGTCATTTTCATCATTTTTCATGGTACTAATTATAAGATAATCAGCAATCTATTCTTTATGCAGAGCTGAAATGCAGGGCTTTATAAATACCACCCGTTAGTCCTGGTTTTAGAGCCTGTCAAGTCAAATCCCAGTTCTTAAGATAGCCTGGTCTCCTGGCTACTACATAGGCCCATGGCCCAGCTTCAGCAGAGACCTCACCTGTGCAGGTGCAGAGACTCCAGCCTTGCCCCAGGCCTACTGAACTGAAATCTGCATTATGACAGGATCTTCAGTGATTGGTATGCACATTACAGTTTGAGAAGTACTGCCTTAGGTCACATAGGACCACCACCCCACTCCCAAACAATTCATTCCTTTCCTTGCTATTTCTATCAGTCCTGCTGGTGTTCGAAAAATCTGAGTTGAGGGACAAGCAATTGACAAGAAGCAACAATTCCAAATCTCAGTGTTTGAAACATAAGTACAGACTTTGTCTGACATAGCCAAAGCTGTCATTACATTGACTAGAATTCTGTTGACCAGTATTTCCATATCCGTAGTACAATTGTAAAAGATGACATTGATGATCCTGAGGCTTTAGAAGATCACAAATGCCGTTAATCATTAAAGACATGTTAAATTATGCTCCGTGTGATTTAATAGTAGGTATTGCCTTGTGATTTTTTAAAACCCTGAAAAATCGACTAAATAACTGATGAGAACAATTCACTCTCCAAGTCATGGCAGATAGAGGCAGCCCCCAAACTTCCTTCCACCACACTCTTCAGCTGCAGAAAGAATGGAAGTTTAAATCCTTCTCTCTTCCTGACTTCACTGCAAGGGCAGTGACTGAGAATCCAGCATTTGAAAGGTGCACAGGAGATGCACACTATGGAAACAGCTGTGCTGGAGGAGAATGCTTTCAATTCGTGCACTCAGCAATATGGAAATGAACTTTGCCAGCTCATGAGCATGAATAAATGCTTAGCTGCCTTCCCAACCACAAAGCAGCTTTCTATATTTAGCACATTTTAGACATTCAGTAAAACTGACTGGATTTAATGCTGGATGACAGTGCCAGACTGTCTTCAGTTAACTCAAGCAAAAACCTTAAGATGCCACTTCCCCCAAACTTTGTCATATTTCTCTCTCCACCTGATATTTATAGTGAGCTTTAAGCCTGACACCCCCAGGATGGAACATCAACCCAGCTGTGCTGGGCTAAGTCATCAGGGCCTCATCTCCCCAGGGCCCAAGGCCCTCCCTGTACTGTATCTCCGGACATTCAGCTCAAGGTGCATGTCCGACTCCCCAGGTCACGGCATATGTGATGAATAGGTAGAACCACTCAGGCCTTTCAGGTAGAACCACTCAGGCCTAGAAACCCGTATCTCTGCTTTTTTCTGTCGTGAGTACCAATGTACCCCAAGCAAGCAGATATTATTAAAGCCCCTCACCTCAAAGGCCCTGTGGGATCCTTTTTATAGCCACCTTGCTTCTTGGATTCATTTATTCAGTTGTATTCATTTAAGGCCCCTGTGTCCCAGACAGTGAGATTACAATCAGGAAGTTGCAGTCCCTGTCCTCATTCTCTCTTGGGAGACAGACAGTGCACGTGAGGTTTGCGTAAATGCTGAGGAAGAGAGAATTTCTGCCTGAGGAGCTTTGGGGCTAAATGAGAATTCCCCGGCAGACATTCGTATTTAAAAGAGCAAATGAGCAGAGAGACTTGGCAGCATTAAAATGCACAGGCTGACTCCCCGCCCCATGTGGTGGGTGGGGCTCCAGGGTGGGGGGTATGGGGACTCCGAGCGGGGTCCCAGACCTCGCTGGCCTCTGCCCAGGTGGCAGTGCTTCTTCCTTCCTGCCTTGCTTCAGAATCTTGGCCACTTCCTGGACTAACCTACCACTGTCCCCTTGCCCCACAGCACTTACTTCTGGATCATCATCAGAATTCACGTATTTAAATTACAGTAGAATATAGAATATGCTATAGTATGGAGCAGAATGATGAAAAATTTAGATTTTGCAGTCAGGTGGCTTTGCCACTTGGTAGCTTTAATGATTCTCTCTTTCTTGGCTTCCACGTTCAAACAATAAAGATCCTAATAAATCCAACCTCACGAGATTTTGCAAAGATTAAGCGCAATGTAAGTATGGTGATTAGCACACTACCTGATGCTTAATAAATGTCAGCTGTTATAACTGCTTTATTAATTTGTTCAACATATTTATTCATATGAGCTATGCGCTATGAAATAGTAAACAAGACAGAAAACGTCCCTGCTTTCATGGAGCTAGAGCGTATGCTCTAGTCGTTTGATATTATCATTGTTTACACAATATTCATATATTGTTTCAATTGACCCCACTGGATAATACTTCCCTATATGTTATTATTTTCTGTTTTAAATGGCAGGCATTACAGGACATCTAACAGCCTTGGCTCCCAGCCATTAGATGCCAGAGATGCCCTCCCATCACTGTGACAACCAAAGGTGCCCCGAGGTTCCACAGCCTCAGAGGGGGCAGCACTCGAGCTGTAGGTTGGCTCTCAGGTTCCAGACACAGAACTCCGGGATGATGACAAACAGGAGAGTTGGGAGGGGGAGGATTTGAATGCTTAGGAAAAGAGTTGGCTACAGGGCTTTCTCCTCACTGGAGGAGAGCCGTCACTTTCTTAAATACTTCAAGTCTGGCTTTTCCAACCTATTAAGAGTTTCAAGATCTGAGCCCAGGTAGAAGATAAAATAAGGGGAAACAATTAGGATATTTTGTAGGAGTAAATGCAAACCTTTTTTGGCTTATTTACCTGGAGAGCCAACAAACCCCGTCTAATGCCCTGCCCTCTGCATTGGTTCTTTGGTAGGAATGCACAGCTTCTCAGGAGTTCAGGAGAAATCTAGTCCTAACATAAATCTTTGAAACGTTTTTGGAATTTAACTACGGTATGATTTCATTCCACTTCCTCCTTGCCTCAGTTTTGTAAAACGTGCGATAACTTCTAGTCCCCCTTGGCATTTGCATTTTGCACAATCAAACGTATTGAGCAGATGTGCACGATGGTCCAGTCTTAGCATTCTTCATGTTGCCTTCTCCTTGGGCATGTTAAACAAACACATCGAAAGGATTTGATCTCCTCAGAGTCTTTTCCAGAAGATTTCGAGCCTTAGATTTCCACTGAACAATGACAACACACACGCCCTCTTTCATAAATATGAATGTGCCGTCTTTAATTTGTCAGTAGTCATTGGGCCAGAAGACATTTGACATACTTCAAATACATGACAGTTCATGATATTCTAAGAACATACATTTGTTTGCAGTCTTATTCCAGGACCAAGTTTATTCATCTGCCAATTGCATGCATACTATGTATGAGACAGCCGGTTAGGCATTGTGAGAAAATCAGAAGTAAAATAGACACTTTAAAGCCTCAAGAAGTCTATTGTCCAGTAGGGGTGATAAAATCTCACTATATTATTATATTATTATAAGTAAGTAGTTACCTGTTGGTAAGGTAAAATAGAATGCCGACAGAGTTAGGGATGAAATTGTACTTTCCTCTGAAAAAGGCTTCCTGGAAGAGGTGGAATTTTTAGCTTGATGACCTTTAAGATTCATTAAAATTTGGGCAGATAAGACACTATGAATTTTGAGAAATGGCTTTCTGAACTAAAATAAATGTGAGCAGATTTGTGTGTGAGCGTGGCTTCCCGTTACTTAATGTGCATTCTCCATTTCTTATCTGGGTGTAATTAAGTGACTTTTAATCATTACCATAAAGAAATCTCATTTGCATTGCTATTTTTCTGAAAAAGTCCTTGAATTTAAGAGAAGAATAACAACTTTGCTTTTTTCCATTGCTCTTTTACAGCTCCAGATCCTAGGGAACCATTGCCGTATTTTAAAACTCTGGAATGTACCTGAACTGCATTCACAGTAAAGGGCAATCTGCTATGAGACAGAATTGTCAGGATAGTTATAAAAAGAGTTCAGTTGCTAAAGTAGAAAAAGTGTTTCTCATGTAACTGAACTTGAAGACAACATGGAAACCAAGCCAGAGCACCCAGACTTCCTGTGTTTTTCATGCCTTCCCCCCCCTCCCCCATTGGATCATTTGTTTCTGGGGACTTGAGTCTATTTGCTTTTGCTCCCTGGTGCTGGTCCAGACTTCCTGTCCATCTCCAAGCCCCTCTGTCTTCTGCATGTACCACCTGCCCATAGGCTGGAAATTTGACTAAGAGCAAGTTAATCAACATAAAATCTTGATCAAAAAAATGTGTTTGTCTCTTGAAGAGATATCCATACCCCCACATTCATTGCAGCATTATTCACAATAGCCAAGACATGGAAACAACCTACGTGTCCATTAATGGATGAATGGATAAGGACTGTGTAACACACACACACACACACACACACACACACACGGGAATATTATTCATCCATAATAAAGAAGGAAATTCTGCCTTTTGTGACAACATAGATGAATGTTGAGGGCATTATGAAATAAATCAGATAGAGAAAGACAAATATTGTATGTTCTCACTTATATACGGAATCTAAAAAAGCTAAACTCATAGAAAAGGAGAGTAAAATGGTGGCTTTGGGGTGGGGGTCTGGGAGGTGGGGGAATGGGAAGATATTTGTCAACTGGTACAGACGCCCAGCTAAAGGATGACAAGTTCTGGGGATCTACGTACAGCATGCTGACTATAACGATACTATATTATCTACTTGAAAGTTGTTAAGAACAGTAGATCTTAAATGAAAAGATAAAGTGGTAATTATGTGAGGGAATAGAAGTCTGTCAAATCATCACACTGTTTGCCTTAAACTCGCATATGTTACATGCTAATGATACCTCAATAATGGGGGTCATGTTTGTCAAAACTTAATTACCCTATGTTTGAAATGTTTTCTTTCTGATACGGGTGATAGTTACTGAGGGTATAGGTGTATAAATTCATTGAGTTGTACTCTTAAGATTTGTGTACTTTGTGTATGTTATATCCCAATAAAAATGTAAAAAATAATAATAAACAAAAAACCCATTTTCTCAGCCATTGAAGTATTGCCAACTCTGATCTATGTTGGGATAATTTTGCAGTGATTTATGCATTTAGAAACATAGAAAACTAAATTTTCAGAATTTTTAGTGTTTTTCTTTTGTATTCCTTTAAAAATGCTTTTTCAGTCATTTAGTTGAAGTGACCTACATAACCAACAATGGAAAATTAATTGTAACCATATTTATACTGCCTCAAAATTGCAAACAGCCCAGTAGAGCAATAATTAGCCAAAAAAAAAAAAAAGTTCTTAAAACCAAAGGAAGGAGGGGAAAACAGGACTTCTGAAAAAAGAGGATGAAAATACTTGTTGCAAAATTACCTTTTCGATGCTTCAAGATTCTCAATGTTTAAATACCTAGAATTTGAAGATATTTTGACCAAGTTGTCATGTTTACCAGTTTGCATCCTGTCTCATACTCTTCAGCCAGTTCTTAAGCCAATCTTCCCAAACTCCCCCTGTCCCCCACATCCCACCGTCACTTCCATTCTGATGTCTGTAGCTTTTGGTTAAAATTCAGACTGAGGTCTAGTGGTGAGGAAACACTTAACTGTATGAGGATGTCCAAGGGGACAAAAATAGAACTTACAGTGAAATCTTTACCTCTAACTGTAGTGGTCAAAGTTCAAGCATCCAAAGAAAGAAATAATCTCTTCTAAGAGAAAGCTTTTTGAAAAAAAAAAAATCAAATTTGATGCCATTAAGTTATAGCATTAAGTCTATAAAATTGAGGAATGGTATAAAAATTAAATTTGAATTTCTTCTCCCCGACGAACCCAGCCAGCCTCACCATCTTGAATGGATTTACTGAGCAGATGAAGTGCTTCTGAATGTTGTTATTATTTTTAAAGATAGCCATTTAGCATGAACTATTTTGTTGAAACAGGACAGCTGGGAAGTGGTGGAAGGCCTGCGGGGAGAGATGAATTACACCGAGGAGCCATCAGTTCAGAAAGGATTTTTGCTGAAGAAGAGGAAATGGCCTTTGAAAGGCTGGCACAAGGTAAGATGTTGGCTTTGGCCTCACCTTTATTTGTACCCACACTATCACACTCAGCACCCCGGTTCTTAGACACTTATATTTAATTTGAAGTTGATAATTAGGACCAAGGGAAGAACAGATATTTAAATAAAATGTGTTACTGGATTATACTTTCTTCTCCACAGCGATTCTTCTATCTGGACAAAGGAATCTTGAAATATGCCAAGAGCCAAACTGATGTAAGTCTTCTTATTAATCCAGCATGCTGTTGAAGAATTCTGAAGGGCTGATTGTTGTCAGCTCCTGGATGAGATTCCATCTCTCTGGGAACATAGAGGGAACTGGGAACACAGAGGGGTAATGATTCCTTCACATGGAGCAGAGGGGCCTGCTCCCTGCTGTCCTAGCTCTGGGTTCTAGGCAGGTTCAGTTCACTCACCAGGTGGAGGTAGGGGGCTCCTCTTAGCACTATGCTGTGTGGCCAGGGGTCTGTCAGTTCACGTGGTAGGGTTGTGCTGAGGGGTTCTATGGGTAGGTAGGAGAAGACACTTTTGCAGCAAGGTAATGGGGACAAAATATAGGGCAAGTGTCACTCCCACTGCTCTAGTGACTGAGGGGTGTGGTGGAGAAGGACATTGGTGAAGGTGACATGGGACTCCCCTTTGTGTTGACACTGGGCAGACAGCCCATGAGGGCTCAGAGGAACTGTTATTTCTGCCCTTGGTAGAGGTTTTTCTCTCATCTAGCCCTTGCCCCTGTTCCTCTCTCGCCTCCTTGCCGTGCTCATCTTCTAGGGCTGCACGCATCATTCCGGACCCAGGGTAGCCTATCTTAGCTCCCTCCCCCACCTCTCCTTAAATCACTTCCAGATGAATTTAGATGCTGGAGGCTACGTCAGTGGCAGGCAGTGCAGTCAAAGGTGATTTTGCTGCTATGGGTTCAGTCCGTGAGGCTCCTCTTAGCTTCCTCATTTTCTTGCATCCTTGCTACTGGCCACGTAAAGCACTCGTTACATAACCCCTCATGAATTAACTAGATAATGCATGTATAGCACTTACAACTTAGTATTGATTCACACTAAGTGCTGGAGAAGTCGTAGTTGTCATGTTTACTATTGGTGGATGAGGAAGGGAGGGTAGAGGGAAGGAGCGTCAAGGATGTTACTGCCATTTTAACGCATGGTTCTCGAGTGACCTCTTCGTGCCTCTGCAGATCGAGAGAGAGAAGCTGCATGGCTGCATTGACGTCGGGCTCTCGGTGATGTCTGTAAAGAAGTCATCAAAATGCATAGACCTGGACACCGAGGAGCACATCTACCATCTGAAGGTGAGACTGGCCCCCGGGTGCCGCCTCCCACTGCAGAGTTCCTTCACGTCATGCAGGGATCGTCAGTTACACTACTATTGATAATACCTTTTGAATATTTCAAAACCTGCAGCCAACATATAGAAGATCTTCATTATGAAAATATTTCCAATGTATGCCATTGATATTTGGATGGGACACACAACTGAAGGGTTAGCATCCTTGAGTCTCACTCCCTAAATACCCCTCTCCCCACATGATTGTGACAATGATCAATAACAAAAAAAAATCTTCATGTTTCCAACCCCTCCCCTACCCCCAGACAGTACTGTCTCTCATGAAGACCCATTTACCATGGGTTAAACATGTTCCTTGAAATATCATATTTAATATTCAGTCTGTCTTACAATTTTGGCTAACTTTATAGGGAATCCATTAAAATTCTCACATTAAAGTGAATGTCAGGAATTTTCCCCCTCAAGCGTGAGTCTCCAAAGCTGCTTAAACACCCTCTTCTGCCTTCTCTCTGGTGAGTAGTTAAAAGTATGAAGTGATGACTTTGGTGATTCAGATCTGGTTCAACTCTTGACCTGGCTGCTTATTAGACGCTGGCCTTCAGCACATCATTTAATCTCTGAAAGTCTCGGGAGGGCTGTGTGTAGGAAACTTGGCATAATGCCTGACCCAGAGCAATCTCAGTAAGTTTAATTATTGGGTCTCCTTACTAGGTGGTACCCGAATGTTAGAAATGAATTGAGAAAGTGTTTAAACTCTTCTCTGACTTTGGCAGATTATCTTCAGTATTGGGAATGGGGGCTGAGGGTTGGGAGAATAAAAGCATGAGATTCTGGGCCCCGTGTTTAAGGTATCCCTGTCCTTCCCATGGATAGAGCGGTTGGGCAAATGCACACATTACACATACGTGTAGTTGACTGACTGCACGAGATAGTCAGATCTACACTGTTTCCTAATCTAGGCGCCTCTACCTGTGTGTGTAGTTGATGGTGTGAAGCAGGGTTTCTCACCCTTGGCACTAGTGACATGTGGGCTGGAGAATTCTTGGCTGTGGGGGCCTGTCCTGTGCATGGTAGGATGTTGAGTGGTGTCCCTGGCCTCTACCCACTAGATGTTGGTAACAACCCCTCTTCAGTTTTGACAACCAAAAGTGTCTCCAGACATCGCCCAATGTCCCCTTGGGGGAGGAGGCAAATCACCTCTGGATGAGAACAATTAGTGTGAAGCAAAGGAGGGAGAGACCTATAATCTAAAACAAAACAAAACAAAACAAAAACAAAAAAACAAAGATTTAAGAAAGAATACTCCCTTTACCTTCTACCTATGCTTAGTGATGCTTAGTTCTGTGTTTTGATATGTTCAGGAAATTATAAGTTCTTGTTCATCCACTCTTTCAATTAACAGAATAAGTGATTATTAATTCCTCATTTTAAAGAACTAGAATGCCTTAAAATATATTAAATACTACTATCATGATTAACACAGTTTATTATTTTCTGTGTTGATTTACTTTTAAGTTCTCTTTGTTTTCGTGTTCATTCCTTTGAACGTCAGCTGTGACTGTTAGTGTAGGTATGTCTAGTTGTCTGAGAGTCCTAATTAATAGCCTCAGAGGCAGACAGTTTTTAAATCTGGGCCATCATTTTATAGGTGAGGGATCTGGCAGTAGGGATGTAAGTGGCTGTCTATCCACAGTCCTAATAGCACATGAGGGGCTGGCGCAGAACCCCAGTCAGTTATTTATTTAATAAAGTGTTTTTAGTCGTCTGCCTTGTTTAACCAGTACAAAACGAGTCAAGATGAATGCTTTGGGCACGGATTTTTAAGGGCCTCTGAGGGCAGATCAGTGCAAGAGATGACACAATGTTCTTATTAACCACGTCTGGGAAACGAAGTACATTTCGAGAACATGATTTAAGGGAGACAAAGAGATATGAGTCTGTTTGTATTGCTTCTTCCTGTACATGACACATTCAGTAGCACCTAGAGAGGTTTTAAATCTTGGACATACTTCTAGTCATCACAGCAAACATAAGAGCCAACTTAACATTTCCGAAGCAAATGATGCCGCTGACATTTATTCCCATATCCTTGTTCTCAGCAGCAGCATTTGTAAAGATTTTAACATGATCGGCCTGGATTTTTCTTCTTGGAAGTTAACCTACCATGCATTATTTTTGGGTATTATAAATTGTCACGTTATGGGTCTCTGTGTTCTAATATATAGATACCTATCATTTTTTTATTTTGAAACTATTAACATACCCTCATATGCACACAAAAACATTAACTATTAAGAAGTATCTATGGTTCATAGGTGCTTATTATATTCTTGTACCTTTTATTTTAAAAATATTAACATACCCTCATATGCACACAAAAACATTAACTATTAAGAAGTATCTATGGTTCATAGGTGCTTATTATATTCTTGTACCTTTATGTACATTAGAAATATTTTAGAATAAAAGTTACTAGTCACAAACATTATTCTTCATGGAAATTAGACATTTATAGACACTCACTGATGGAGAAGATGGCTGTGTGTGTGCATTTGAAAAATCCTGGGAATTATTTTAAATACTTTTTCAGACTTTTTTTCTATTTCTGAGAGCAGGAGAAATATTCTTTTAAATAACCTTCACATTCATTAACATGTAGTCCTCAGCAATGTATTTTTTGTCAGAGAAGATTAACTAAGTTTAATAATTTAGGAAGAATTTACTAATTCTTTCTAATTCAGAGAAGATTTATATGAAAAGTCTGAATTATAAAAGAGTTTAAAAGAAACAAGCAGCTAATATGTTTGTAGGGCTAGGAGAAGGTAGGCCAAGAGAACTTGGAAATGCTTTAAGAGACAGGTAGATATAAATTTTAGCTTACTTGTTTAATATAACTGATTGTGTTTTGCTTTCTTAAGAACAGCATAACAATTGGCCCCTTTCATAGAAAGCCTAAATATATACTTTATAAAGATTATTTTTACTCTCCACTTCTTTCTCAAACTTGTTCCCATAGATCACATAAAGGTAAACTAAGTTAATAAGATGATTTTTCTACATTTCTTCATGTGCCAGAGTAAAAAGAGAGAGGGCCAGAGGAGTGACCTCAACTGGATGAAGAGTTGTTTCTTTCAGCGAGTGATGCCGTTGTTTCCTTCTTTCAATTTAATGTGATTTAGGTAAAGTCAGAAGAAGTCTTTGAAGAGTGGGTATCCAAACTCCGCCACCACCGGATGTATCGTCAGAATGAAATCGCCATGTTTCCACATGAAGTGAATCACTTTTTCCCAGGATCCACCATCGCAGACTCTGCATCTGGGGTCTTGGACTCCATTGCAAGTAGGAAGGTAGTAACTTGCCAGTAATGGACCTAAAAGGCGGGGTGGCTTTGGGTTGGGGAGTCCCGTTTCGGGGGCGGGCTGTATCTGAGGAAGGGAAGGTTTGTGGGGAGGCGCAGGTAAGCTGGAGCTGGTGTTTAAGGGGTCTGTTTGCCTAGTTGGTCAGAACCAGGGCTGGAGGAACATCGGTTATCACTGGAGTGGAAAGTAAAGGATAGTGTGTAAGGAGGAGATGAATAGCTGAATGCTTTAGCTCTCTCTTGGCCAATTTGACTTGGTGGTGGTGGTTGTTATTTTTTAATCTGGTTGTAAAAACGCATGAGATACATTTATAGCTGTTTAAGATTGCAAGACCTCCCAACACTTATATAATTATTTAAGAAATTAAAGACTGTAGTTCAAGGACTCATAGCGCAGTATGGCCAAGCTTGGGGTGCCGCTGGAGCTAAGGTCTCCAGTGGACTGCTTTGCGAGAAGCTTCTTCCCCGTTACAAGCAGATGGCTTCCATTCACAGCTAGCCCACGTTGTTGTCCTTTTACCCCAAAGTGTTCTGTTTTCATTTATAATGTGCTTTTTTTCCCCATCTCTGGAACAGCGTAGCAGTATACCAAAGCAGAATTCCTTTCAAACCGGAAGCAATTTACCTTTCTCTTGTGGCGGCGAGACGCGGATTCCGTTGTGGTTACAGTCTTCAGAGGACATGGAAAAATGCTCAAAAGGTGGAGTGACTTGACACCGTCGCCTCTTTCTTTCATGGCCCTTCGATTGTACTGGTTTAGTATTTATACCTCAGATGCATTTATGTCGTTCTCCGTCACTGGTCTACATTCCCTCTCATATGCAGCTTATAAAGTTTGCACTCGTGAGTAACAAAAGACACTTTCCTCGCAGAGTTTTATGGCTTCACCTGGGCGTGCATGCAGACAGGTTTTCTTTTTCTATTCTTTAAGTACTGATGCCTGTTTTTCATGTGAGCCTGCTCAGGCACCATTTCTAGGGGTGGGGGTCTGCACAGTTCTCTATTTTTTTTAAGTGTCAAAAAATGATTTCGATTCACATCAAAGGTTGAGAATCACTGTTCTAGAGGTGACGGGTTGAACCAAATGGAGATTTCTACAGAACAGGTGTTCTGTATTCTGGCTATATATAAGAATCACCAAGAGCTTTTAAAATGCAAGAATACCCATGCCCTGGCCCCTCTCCAGAAGAATCTTTTTAAATGGGTCTGGAGAGGGCCCCTGACATTGCTAATTTTCTAATGTTCCCTAAGTGTTTCTGATAAGAAGCCAGGATGGAGATCTCCAGCCATAAGGGAGCTCAGTGTTCTCAACCTTAATTAGCTAAGAATCACCCAGGGAACTGAAAAACAAAAAAGTCGCCAGTGGGATTGGTGGGATTCTGATTTAATTGTCTGGGGATGGGACTTGGACATGAGTAATTTAAAACATTTCCGCAGTTGGTTTTAAAGTGTAACCACAATTAGAGAAAGATGCCAGCTTTGAAAACTGCATTTTCTTCTGTCGAATGCAGATATTATCATACCTGGGGCCATGTAGGTTTTGCTCTCACAGCAAATATCACTCATGAGCTTCACTGAGTAACATTTTAGAACATCAGTCCTTGAAGTGCTGTCTCTGGACCAGCAGCATTGGCCTGGCCTACGAACTTACTAGAAATACAAATTCTCAGGCCTGATCCAGATAGACTGAATCAGAAAATCAAAGATCTGTGCTTTAGCAGGTTCTCTAGGTGATTCTGATGATACCAAAGTTTGAAGGCCACGCTCTTAATACATTCGGGTTTTGATTCCTCAGCAGAAACAGCTACCATCATCTAGTGAGCAGCAAATTGAGGGCTATTTTTGAGATAGTGACCCAGGAACTGGTCTGAGAATACTCTTAGGTCCTCTCAGGTCAATCTGAAGCCATCATCAGGGTCATCATGCAGGTCCATGGTTGACAAAGTTAACCTTAGCAACCAAGACAACCTTCATTTTATTTTCATTCACTTATATGGGTCTTTATATGGGTCTATAGTGAGTGACACCCTGTAACTGAATGAAATGATGATGATGACGATGGTGACGGCTGATCTATTTAATGCTTACCAGATGCCAGCAGTCTAAAAGCACGCTACACGTATCAATTCATTTAACTCACAGCTATCCTGTGAGCTATTTGTATGAGTATCCCCATTGTTCAGATGAGGAAAATGAGGCACAGAGAAGTTATATAAATTGCCCAAGATTCACAGGTCATTAAGCATATTCAGACAGAAGCAGCCTGGTTCTCCAGATCCATACCCTTAACCACAGCAGTCTACTGCCTCTCCTGTAGAAAAGGAAGCAGAATTTTCTGTCCTTACATATGTACATCAAGTATAGACAAATGAGCAAAGTAGCTGGTGCTAACATAGTGAAGCCTGAATGTCAAGGTCAGTGCTTCTGAATCCATCTTTTGCTTTCCACCCATAGACCTGGCACACTGTCATGCCTACCTGGTGGAAATGAGCCAGCTCCTCCAAAGTATGGACGTCCTGCATCGGACATATTCAGCACCAGCTATCAACGCCATCCAGGTTAGCCAGATCCCACTTCTGTCTGCCTTCTGACCTTCTTCTGCTTTCCTTTCTTCTCCCCGCTTTTCACTAACAGTGGGATGTTGTCTGTTCAGTTGCTTTGGCCAAGTTTGAGGGGATGGAGGTGGTGACTTTGCTGTGCGTTTCCCCCTATTGGTTTGGTGGACCTTACTGTCTGTGCTCTCTTTCCCATTTTGAAACAAAGGGTGGAACTTTTGAAAGTCCCAAAAAGGAGAAAAGATCTCACAGGAGGTGGCGGTCCAGAGCTATTGGCAAAGATGCTAAAGGAACACTGCAGGTAACCATTGCTTCCCCAACAAGCTGGTTTTTTCATTGGCCTTGCTCTGCATGCCACATGTCGGGAGCGACCTGGACTCAAGCAGGAGAATAGATAAGAGGATTTTCTATAGTCGTTCTCTCAAATGCCCTGTGCAGAGACATGAATTCTATCACTTAGATTTTCTGGATACTAGAATAAGCATGTAATGGATATTGGGTAACGAGAAATGGTATAAAGTCAAGGGAACTGCAGCCATTTCTACAACTTGGGTTTCTCCTTCTTTACTGCTCAGCCTGCCTGCCCGCTTCCCTGTTTGGGTGGGCGCCCTCACCCGGCTCTCTTGCTGTTGCTCAGTGGACCCATCACTCCTCTGAGAGGAGTTTCTGGGATCAGGACATGGTTCATACGCTCCTTGCATCCTATTTCTCCTCAGAGGTTTACTGTATTGCACTAGGCACTGACCTTCCCCGTGCACGGCTAAGCCACAGGCCAAGATTTGCAGCTTGGCCATTTGAGAAAGGGCTTGGCAGCTTTAGCTGTCATTTTCAACCTATAGCTTTAATGTTTCTGTTATTTCCAAAGGAATACAGTGGTCCCCTCTTATCTGAAGTTTTGTTTTCTGTGCTTTGTTTCCCGCGGTTACCTGTGGTCCAACAATATTAAATGGAAAATTCCAGAAATAAACAATTAATCAGTTTTAAATTGTGCATCTATACAGTTCAGTATTATCCATGGCTTCAGGCATCCACTGGGGATCTTGGGACATATCCCATGGATAAGGAGAGATTAATTGTATGCGATTTCTCGTTCATTTTTATTTTTGCCAGAAGCTAGTGCAACTTGAAGTAGGAAGCACTTTTCTGAGTTTTTATTTATTTTTCTTATGTGTCATCACTCAGTAGAAAGACAGAAAGATTTATCTATATACCGTTCTTCTCTTACTACTTTCCAACCTTAGAAATAAGTAAATACTCTAAGCAATTTGCATCTGAAAAGATATATTTCCTTTTGGTTTCACTTCAGGTTCCTAAACCCTTTCCTGGCCCACAAAGACTGCATTCCTCCAATCCTAATTTGTCAACACTAGATTTTGGAGAAGAGAAAAATTATTCCGATGGCTCTGAAACCTCATCAGAGTTTTCTAAAATGCAAGAAGATCTGTGTCACATTGCCCATAAAGGTAAATGAGTTTTTCTTCTTTCTAATGTGTTTGATGAAAGTGTTAAATGCATGTCTGAATGTGGGATGTCCTTGGAGAGGAGACCTTAGTTGGTTTATTTCTTGATCTATTGAGATTTGTGGCAAATCTCAATATGGGTCTTTATTTTATTTTATTTCCCTGGGAGTAAGGAGTGCATTGTCAAGAAGTTGGAACTATTCTGGAGGGCAGTATGACGTTATGTTTCAACATTTTTTAAAAATCTGCCTATCCACCAACTTCACGTTGAATAATTCCTTTGTAGAAATTAACTTAAAATTTCTCCAAATAAAGATATCCATTGTAGCATTGTTTGTCATATCAAAAATTAGAAATAGACGTTCAACATCATTAGCCATTAGGCAAATGCAAATTAAAACCATAGTGAGATATTACCACACACCTATTAGAATAGTAGTTAATGTGAAAAAAAATAGTAACAGTACCAAATGCTGGTATGAGAGATCCAGAGAAACGGGATCTCCCATGCATTATAAGTGGTACAGCCACTCTGGAAAATAGTTTGGCAGTTTTATATAAAACTAAACACATTTGCCATACAACCCAACATTTACATTCTTGGCCATTTATCCCAGAGAAATGTAAACTTAAGTCCACACAAAATCCTGTACACAATGTTTAAAGCAAGTTTATTTGTATTAGCCAAAGACTGGAATAACCCAAATTTCTTTCAACAGTTGAATGGTTAAACAAATTATGGCATGTCCGTACAATGGAATACTACTCAGCAATGCAAAGGAGCAGACTGTGGTCATATGCAACAAGTTGAAGGGACCTCAAGGGCGTTATTCTGACTGGAAATAGTCAATCTCCAAAGGTTACATAGTGTATGATTCCACTTATCACTTTTGAAGTGATAAGATTATGGAGATGGAAAAGAGATTAGTAGTCGCCAGAAGTTAGAAACAAGGAGAAGGGAAAGGGGGAAAGTATGGGTGTGATTATAAAGGGGTAGCAAGAAGGATCTCGGTGGTGATGGAGAGTTCTGTATCCTGATTCTGGTGGTTCTGCGAATCTACACATATGATAAAATTGCTTTGACCTATATTTACACACATATATAAAGGAGGGCATGTAAAATCTGAATAAGAGCTGTAGATTATACCAGTGTCAATTTCCTGGTTTTGATATTGTACCATAGTTATGTAAGATATTATCACTGTCGGAAGCTGAATGTAGGGTACCTGGGACTTTTCTGTATTGTTTTTGCAACTTCCTGTGAGTCTATAATGATTTCAAAATCAAGCTTTAAAAAAAAAAATTAGAAATGACCTAAATGCCCAGTAATAAAGGCATTGGATTTTTTTTTAATGCCATATAATCATATGATAGAAGAGTCAATAGTCACATAATAAGAATAGCTACCTATATCAAGATCATAGCTGTCAGGTCAGGTATTTAGGAAGCACTTTACATGCACTGTTTCATTTCATTCTAGCAGCAACCTGTGGGGTAGGTATTACTGTAAAATCCATTGCACAGACAAGAAACCTGAGGCTTATGCAAAAATCCTCTTGAAGGTCAAATGGTAGAAAGCACGACCTGAGGTTTGACTCCTGCCTAGCCTGACCCCAGAGTCTGTGCTCCTCTCCTGGTGTCTCACTGCCCTTACAGAAAAAGCCAGGACTTTTCATAGACTTAGAAATATGTTCACAGCATATCACTGAGTAAAAATATAAAGTCACAAAATGAAAAATAGGTATGATCCCCCCCTCTTTTTTTTTTTTTTTTTGAAAAAATAGGCTATATAAACCTGGCCTGTATAGTAAAAAGTCTGGAGGATATACACCAGCATTTTAGTGATGGAGGCTAGAGTTATAAGTACTTACCTTCTTTTCTCTGCTTATCTTTTTAAATTTCATATATTTATCATTTTTAAAGGAGAAAATGGGTTAAAAATTTTTAAAAATAGGAGTGAGTACTTAAAGTAGGAAAGAAGACATTCTCTCTGTTGCCTGGCTCTCCTAGACCTGTATTATTCTTCCTTCAGAGTGTTGATTCCTTCTCTCCTTTTGCCCACTAAAACATGTTGGCTATGAGGAACCCCATTTATGCTCTTTGCAAATTCCCACCTCAAACTCTTGTCCTGCTGGTTCCTATTAGAACTTCGTCAGTGTTTTGCAATGCTATTGTTCCATCGATCTGTAAAGTGGGCAGAATTCCCTGCCCCCCCCCCCTTTAAATTTCTTCACCCACCCCCTTGCCTGTTCTCTACTATAAAGGGATCGGTTGTAATTAGGGCATTGAATTTTAGGTTTTATGGAATGACCTTCAGGAAGTTCATTTTAGGAAATTCCTATAAAACACCATTACTGTTTAATAATATGAACTGCCTTTTTAACAATGAAAAAATAACTGCCTCCCGGCAGAAGGGAAATAACCTGAATTTTACCTGCATTGAAGAAGCTGTTTCCTCAGCAAGACAGAGGCTGCCATACTGAGAGGATCCACCGACCCCGCCCCGCTGCAGGGCTCCGCCTGGTGGACAGTCTCTAATGCGCCTCAGACAGCTGTTCTGTCTTTCCCGCTTTGTGAGAGCCAGCTGGCTGTAGTGCTGCCACACACTAGGTCAAGGTGTGTGCTCCGAGAAAGGTCGAGGCACACTTATTTCAAAACAGCCTCTGCGCCCCGTGTGCTGACTGACAGTGAATCCCTCAGGAAGCCTCACAAGCTGTGTATCCGCTCCTGTGTATTAAAACCCACACAGGGACGGAAGGATTGCTGGGGTCTCTTTACACAGGCAGTAACTCAGGCCTCATGGAATAAAGACAGCGTTCAGATTTGCCCTGAGTCCTGTGACCTTTCTCGCTTCCACGCATTCAGACTCAAAGCATCTTGACCTTTCTTCCAGTGTAAGCCTGTTTTTTATACTGACACTTTTGATTATATTTTCTTGTCTGCATCACTAATCTATTGACTATGATTCTGGAGCAACTGAACTAAAGGCAATAATTCTACTGGTGCCATAACCTACTGAATTACCTACTTTTCCTTCAACTTGTTAAATGTATTGGAATTCTCTCTGTTTTGTAGAAGTTAGAGCAAATGGTAGGCAACTAATAAATAACAATCCTAAAAAGTCTTTGTTATCTATTACAGACTATAAATTTGATTTTTTATGGCGTAACAATGAACTAATTTTCATTGTGTAAACTGACACACATATAAACAAACAATGAAATGTACTAAAATCAAAAAGTCAAAAGTAATTTATATCACACGTGTTAACCTTCACCTTTCCCCAACTGAATTTCATGGAACACTTTACTTCTAACCTGCTTTAAAAATGAAAGAATTCTGTGATTAAAAATGTTTGGAAAACGCTGCTGACTACGGACCGCTTTGCATTTCCACAAGAAATAGTAAATATTAAAGGCACTGAGAAGTCCTGCAGCAGCAGTTTTCTTAGCTTTGTTTAACTCAGTAATTCTCAATGTTATTTGGGAAATTTTCCTCCCTCCTCCCCAAACAGCAATCAGCTATTACATTACCACTCTGGAACTAAAGTTTCTTTTAAAAAAAAACCTGTTTCAGGAGACACAAATAATAAGCTTTTTTGGAGCTAACCTTCTCTACCAGCCTAGTCAGAAGACAGGTACTCATTCTAAGCCACCTTTGTCACTGACTAGCTGTGGGACCTGGACCTCTCTGAGCTTCAGTTACCTCATTTGTTAAATATCCTAAAGTTGTTGTCCTGACCCTTTTGATTTTCAAATTCTGTGATTAGCTTCTATGATTTTTTTGCATTGTGTAGGAATAATTCATACTGTTGCTCATTGGTGCCAGGGTGTATGATGAAAGACTGTTGTATTAGTAGAGAAACAAGTGACGGAATGAGGTGACTGGATTTAGGATGGGAAAGCAAGGAATAGTATAGGACTGGGGTCAGGGTGCCCCAAATGGAAGTGGATATTCACATTCTCCCTTGGAAGGGGAAGAAGTGAGCTTTTACAAATACTTCTGCAACCTTCGTATGGTGTTTTCGGTGAGAGAAATCTTCATTTACAAATCTAAAGGCTAACAGTAGGACAAAATTAAATTCTATTAAATTATTTTGTTCCTGGATTCTTTTCCTACCTTGAATTTCAATGGAGTGGTAATTTTTTTTTAATGGTTTGAGCTTATGGAAGTATTGAATAAAAAGCTAAGTATGTCACAATGACATCACTTTCATAGATTAAAAACCAAAAGATATATATGTCTTAAAGAAAAGCCAGATCATTTATTGAACGTAATTTAGAATTCAGCATAAAAAAATCTGCTGAGCAATTATATTTATGTAAAATATCAGTATATAAGTTGGACCATTTAATTAAATTACCTAATGTACCCAAATTTGAAAAACCATTTGGATAGAATATGAGTTAGAAAGTAGTTTAAAACCATGGACATCCTGTGAGGTTTAAAAATCAGGGGAGTAGATTACGGGGGATCAAACCACTCCAGATATTTTAGATATGTTAACGTTTTAAAGAAAATTTACTAAAATATGGTTTTCATTACAAACACGGAAAGGAAAACAATGAGTCCTACGTGGGTCGGATGCCATACAATAGCATGTTTTTCCATTGTTTCTTTAAAGCACTCTTGAGATTTGGGCATTATCCACACACACAGATGTGGAAACTGAATGGCAATTAAATGGTAGGGGTGGAATTGTGGTTCATGTTTGCCTTATTACAAAATTTCTTAACCCTGTACCACACCGCCACTGTAGAGGTGGTGTGTGTGATTTTCTTGTCTTCCTCAAGATTTTATTCTTTTCTGATTCTGAGAAACTTCTAGAGAAGGAGCATATTTTAAAAAAATAGAGCTCAGATAAATTAAGAGTGTATGTGTGTCTTTCGTTGCCAGCCTTGGCCACCCAAACATATGGTCTATACTCTCAACCACTTAACTCAATAATTAAGAACGGCATGGGAGCTATAGAAACGAGAAAGGTAGTGATCGCCAAGTCATCTGTGTGATGCTGTGGGATTCCATTCTGTCAAAGCTCCACTTCTGTCCCACTCTCTTAGTACAGTGCAGGGGAGGGTCTGCCCAAACAGATAACATAAATGTCTTCTGCTATTCGAATACTCCATGTGGTCTTGTTTATTATCAGATATATGTAAATGTGATACACTCATTTGGATCATTCTTTTTCTCACTAGCATCATATGTGAAGTTAGTAAGAAAACACTCTTGTCACAGAGAATATTCCTGACCTCTTGGATCCTGTGTCATTAATGATTAATGTACATATGGTCTCCCCTGAGCAGCCTCTAATCATTGGTCTGTGTGTGCGGGGTCATTAGGTTGCTGTGAAGGACTATTTTAATGTCCTCTGAGTGGGCTTAAGCAGTCATTTAAAAAATTTAGTGCATGGGGACCTGGTCTTCTGAGCCCCTTTGTCAGGTGGTTTAAAAATCACTTTACACCTTAAAATTAATTATAGGGACTATAGGAGTTTCTTTCTGCTTATTTTGTGCCCACCACAATCTTGTCAGCTGTATGTTTTGAACCAAATAGTGTACATTCTGCCAACTTAAGAATTTTAATGGGAATCTTCTAGTTTGGTTGAATGCCTTGCTTTACTGCAGGCCAGCTGAAAGCCAGAGGAATTGATTTAGTAAGTGGCAGCCAGCTGTGAGTGTCACATTTATTTAATTTAGAGTAAACATGACAGTGACAAAAAAAAAATTCTTTTGTAACTATGTAAGGCAATAAATGTTAATGGGACTTATTGTGGTGATAATTTTGCCATGTGTACAAATATCAAATCATTTTGTTGTATCCCTGAAACTAATATAAAGTTACATGTCAATTATACCTTAATTTTAAAAAGAAAAGAATTATAATAATAAACCAAAGAGACTTAAAAAAATAAACTTGACAGTGAAGAGGTATTCCCCCAGGGGCCCCTAGGATGGGTGCAGGTATCCTGTGGAGTTGCAAAGAGTGGGGTTTACCTATCTAATAGGACTTAAAGTGCGAGCTCATTGCTTTCCAGCTGAGGCTGCTCGTCTACTGCTCAGTAGATTCTGGTCAGACCCTCATTCATAAAGCTTCTACTCTGCACATAGTTATTTACAGGTATTGTCCTGCCAGGAGACTAAAGAATCTTCATAAAATTACCACCCATATTTCAAGAGACTGCAGTCACCACCACTTTCATCGTCATGTGTTTCTTTGATCACCATCACTATTATTATTGCATTGACGCTTATTATTTATTCTATGCTACGCACTGGGTTAAGTGCTTTACTTGCATTATCTTATTTAATCTCCATAATGGTCTTATAAAGTAAATGCTATTATTATCTCCACTTACAGATGAGGAAACTGGGATTCAGGTTCATCATATATTTGTCCAGTCATACAGTGAGTAGGTGATAGAGCTGGGAAGAATCCAAGGCTGATGTTGGAACCCTCACTGTTGGTCACTCTGTTGTCCTGCCCGTTATTTTGCTCAATCAAATTGTTTAAATCAAAGAGCTAGGTGTGTTCTGTAGATGTTACGAGCATATTTAGTACCTATTTACCCTTGACCACTGTCTTATAACGACAGGAACACCATCATTTGTATGTGTGTGTTTAAACAAATTGCTTATTTGTACTATGACTTCGTGAAGATGCTCTAAGTCTGTCACTTAACACCACAGCCGCAGACAAGTTCAGCAGTAACCTGCAGAGAAGCTCAGTTGTCCTCATGGCTGTGAGATGAAGGAAGTCAGTCAATAGTGTGTATTTGGTTTCTGTGATACTAAATAGGTCGCTCTTGGATAACAATACCTGTAAAAATGCAACCCCGTGGAATTCAGTAATATACCAGGCCATTTGAGAAGTACATCTCTTCCTTCTTCCTGCCAGTCTAAAACAAAATGTAATAAAGGAAATTGGAAAGATAATATTCAAATGGGATATCTGTCATCAATAATTTAGATGACAGTTTCTTCATTCGTAGGAGGTAGTTTGTACAGTCTGCAATCAAAACCTGCAGAATTTTTTTTTGCCATATGTGTTAATGGCTTTAAAACGTCAGTTCTGGCTAATCGTGCTGAGCTCTCCTGGTACTTGAACGCTCACTGAAGTGAACAGAGTAGCTGACTGCCAAGTTTAGACGTGGGGAATGCTGGGTAAAGCAGCTGGAAGGACTAACAAGGAAGAAAGTAAGTAACACCTTATGTGTTTTGAAATAATTCCAAATTTATAAGTTGCAAGAATAATACAAAAAAAACTCCTATCTGTACTTTACCCAAATTCACCATTTTTGATATTTTGCCACATTTATTGTACCTTTTTCTGAAGTGTGTGAGAGTAAGAATCACACATCATGTCTTTTTTATACCTTTATTCTGTAGTATATATTTCCTAGGAATAGGCATATTCTTAATCACAGTATAGTTATGAAATTCGAAAAATTTAGCATTGAAACAATACTGTTACCTATTCTAATGTCCATATATAAATGTTTTTAGTTATCCCAATAATGTCCCTTGATAGCACTTTTCCTGTTTAGTACAGGATCTAGTCCATTGTCATGTATTACAGTTGATTGTCATGCTCTCTTTTAACTGGGAACAGTCCCTTTGCCTTTCTTTCTCATTGATGAAATTGCTATATCGGCCACTTTAAAAAAATAGGTTGTTTCTTATTTGGAGGTTTTCTGATGTTTCCTCATGATCATATCAGATTGTCTATTCCTGTCTGGCGTATAACAAAAGTGACAGTGTGTCTTTTTCAGGGTATTACACCCAAGGCACTCTCATTGGTGATTAATTTTGGTCACCTAGTTAAGGTGCTGTCTAGATTCTCCACTGCATTGTTACTGTTTTCCCATGGAAAAGCAATAAGCTGTGTTTTCAAACATTTCCAGTCTTTGGGGATACAAACAAAACTAAGTGTTGATAATTGAGAATCCAGATGTATAGTCCTTCCAAGTGTCAAAATACTTTGATGATAAGTCATAAAATCATGGAATTTTATAGTGGATAGGGGCTTTGAAATTAACAAATGTGTGTGATTTCAAAAATTTAATAGACTGTCTTTTAAGAGCAATTTTAGGTTCACAGAAAAATTGAGCTTATGAAATACAGAGTTCCCCTATACCCGCTCTGCCCGCACACACACAGCTTCCCCCACTATCAACACCCCACCAGGGTGGGCCATTTGATATAATTGATGAACCAACATTAAAACATCATAATCACCCAGATAATTCAAGGTTTCCTCCTCTTTATCTTGATTTTTTTCTGTTCTGTAAAGCTTTTGTTATGTGTTTGTGTGTGTTTGACAGACATTTGTTTGTTTATGCTTACAAAATCTGACAGCTTGGAGGTTTCTGTACCTAAGGCTTCACAAGCTTAGATTGACTTTTCAGAGACCACAGTTAACATTAGGCTTCACTCTTGGTGTTATATGTTCCAGGCGTTTTTTAAAAGTCAATTTAGAGTGTACCTTTGCTACTGTCCAAGTATTCAGGGCTGTTCTTTTTCTATGTTCTTTTATGAGGAATACATCTCACTGTATCTTGTTTTTGTGTATGCCTCTTCCTTTATTCCTTTTTGTAATGATTATATCTTTATAGTTTACTTCACTTTAAGGTCCGCTTTCAATACCATATCAACAGAGAAAGAGAAACTGAAGCAGCTGATGGATCAGGATGTCTCCTCCTCCCCGTCTGCCCAGGTGGTTGGGCTGAAGCATGCCCTGTCATCCGTAAGTTACATGTCTGTGTCACAGAAATGTCTGTCAACCTATCCAGGCTCATGCAGAGTTTATATTTTCCACCTCCATGGCTGTGTTGAAAATTCATGAGAAAACCAAACAAATTATCCAAAGAATATTCCAACCTTCCATCAGATCTGCTTATTCTAAAGATCCAAAGTGACCCTGCTGTAAATTTTAGCAGCTAGTATTTCACTGAGCATTAGATACTTCCAGTTTGATTTCCTCTTCTTTATCTTGATTTTTCTGTTCTGTAAAGCTTCTGTTGTGTGTGACAGACATCTGTCTGTTTGTGCTTACAGAATCTGACAGTTTGGATATTTCTGTACCTACGATTCCGTAAGCTCAGATCAACTTTCCAAATGACAGGCAGCAGAGCCAAGTTTTAAATTCGCACTCTCATCTTCTCCTCTGCACTGCACTGATCCTATTTACCACTCTTCCAAAGACCTGGACTTGGTTTAATTTGATTTGATTTGATAGCACAAAACATTAACACCCCCCCACCCCCCACCCCCCACCCACCACCACCACCATCACTTATGGGCAAGCAGAGATGAGCCATACAGAGTGTCAGATAATTACTCTGCTTTTGTAACAACGGGAAGATCCCTGTGGAGCCTCAGATGTTTTTCATTAAGGCATTTTGTCATTCACTCTTCCTCCCTTTTTTTGGCTCCAGTTTATTCCTCAGAAGAGTTGGACTCCCTTCAAGTACAGTGCCCTAGGCCTCTACTCTGAATAGCCGCTGTTGTCTGGTTACTCACTCTGTATCTATCCAAAAGGGGGAGAACCTTAAAATGTACTTATTTGCTCCTCTTCTTCACTCATACTTTGCAATTCCTACAGTAAAAGGAGAGTGTAAAATTACCATCTGAAGCAATACTAAACTTCCTATTTAGGATCAGGTAGCGGAGATGAATTTTTGAATATCGTTTTCAGAAGCCAACTCAGGCATTGAGAGAACTGGAAAATATCCATTCATGTTTTCTGTCATCGTGTCACTGAGAAGAGTAAAGCCACGCTCTTGGAATAACGTTAAAGGTGAACGCGTCACCAGTAGTACATGTCATTGTTGTAAACTGCTTCAGGAATATTCACTCAGTTGAACATTCTAAGTATGTTACTTTTAAAAGAAATAAGAAATAATGTGGACTGACTCCATGGATAGAGTCTTAATGTTGTCTGCCCCAAGGGGCTTCAAATTCTTCAAGGTCAGAGATAGAAACACCCCTTTTTTGATTATAGTAGACAGCCAGATGCACACTGGACCCTACTTTGGTTTGAAAGAAGCAAAGTGTTTGGGTTTTTTGGTGGTAAAAAGCATTTTTTATTGTTCTCGTGGGTCGGCTTTCAGTACCTTTAGAAGGTACCACAGTCTTCTGGGGTCCCAAAAGTCCCTTTTGTTATTTTCCTCTGCCCCCTGCCCTCTTCCCATGGAGGTCTGGCCTCCTCTAGTTAATCTGCTTGTCTGGTTGAGGCCATGGAGATGCATTTGGCCAAGGTTTTCTTAAGCTGTTGTTACCTTCGCTGAGGAATTCATTCCCACCCACGTTTAGGCTTTTGGAAACAAGATATACTAGAATGATCCTTTATTTCTTTTTTGTCTTGGATGCCTGATCACATCCAAGACTTTTTTTTTTTAATTAAAATTTTAAGGTCATCTCAAGGTTGTCAGAATGAATATGTTTGTGTCATATGTGCAGTCTGAGTTTTTTTTCTTCTGCAAAGAAAAAAGAAGCTACTAAAATAATACATTTTTCAGGCCATATTAAGAGTCTAGCCACTGGTATAGATAGATAGTTGTCATACTGTACTGTTTAGGAAATAATGACAAGAAAAAGGTCTATGCATGTTGAGTACAGACATCACCATCACAAGCCTAACTACGCAGCACAGTCAGCAACAATGCAACATGGTTTTAAAGAATATTTTCTACCCTAGGTCTGTTGAATCTGTGGACAGGGAACCTGAAAATGTGGAGGGCTGACTGTCGTTTCTATAAGCGCCGAAGGTGTTTGCGATTTTCTTACTAACCCCTCTTTCCATCTCTGGAAGTGAGGATAGGCGAAAACCATCATCTCCAGAGTGTAATATCTTTTATTTCTTAGGCATCTCAGAACTGGTATCCCATCGGATAGCATTCAAGGGGAAAAGTCCAGGAACTGTACCCTCAGGCTCTGTCACATGGGGCCTGCTGCTGTGCATTTCTGAAACACTATTTTTTAAATAAATTTATTTGTTTTAATTAGTTTCAAATATACAGTACATTGGTTAGTCTTCTATAGTGTTCATAAAATGATCTCCCTAACTGCTCCCTCCCTCCCCTGGCCCTCCACTTAGCCATCATATTAATGCTAACTGCATTTCTTCTGCCGTGCTCCCTGTGCTCAAATATTAACTACTAATTTGTCCTTCTTTAATGCTTCACTCCATTCTCCCAGCCTCCCAACTGCCCTCTGTCTGTCACCAAATTGTCTACTATATTTGTGAGTCTTTTTTGATTAGTTTATTCTTTTGGTCTCTTAGATACCACATATAAGTGAAATCATATGGTATCTATCTTTCTCTGACTTATTTCACTCAGCATAACAACTTCTAGGTCCATCTATGTTGTTGCAAATGGTAGGATTTCATTTTTTTAATGGCTGAGTAATATTCCATTGTATAAATGAACCGTAATTTCTTTATCCAATTGTCTGTTAATGGGCATTTGGGTTGCTTTCATATCTTTGTTATTGTAAATTGTGCCGCCATGAATATAGGAGTGCATACATTTTTATGAATTATAGTTTTGATTTTCTTTGGATAAATTCCCAGAAGTGCAATTGCTAGGTCAAAAGGTATATCCATTTTTAATTTTTCTAGGAACCTCCATACTGTTTTCCATAGCGGCTGTACCAATTTGCAATCCCACCAACAATGTAGGAGGGTTCCCTTTTCTCCGCATCCTCGCCAGCACTTGCTGTTTTTTGATTTATTGGTGATAGCCATTCTGACAGGTGTTTTAACATGTTCCAGGCCCTAGCACAAAACACAGATCTTAAAGAACGCTTATGCAGAATCCATGCTGAGTCTCTGCTCCTCGACCCCCCTGTTGCTGCCAAGTCGGGTGACAGTCTGGCAGAGGTGGGTAAGGCTTCTTGTCTGGTAATGTCTCCGTGACATCCCATGATGCCCTCTCTCTCCCTGCCTCCCCCTTATGAGTGCTGCTCACATCTCCACGGCTTCCCACAGCTGTGGGCTACAGGGGTGGGGGTCCCAGATCACAAGGCTTTCCTGAAGGTCTGCTGCTAACTGCATTTTAAAACTGCTTCCCCTCCACACTACCCTGCAGAACTCTTCTTCCCTTTGTATTTATTTCTCCCATTTTCCTCCGAATTATTACCCTTTTCATTAGGTATTACTGGAGTGGAAACTTCAGAGAGACAGACATTCTCTCCTATTATTTCTGAAAAAATCTAACTCTCTCTGACCCAAGTGCCCTAATTCCTGCCAGCATCTTTTGCTTCCTCTGTGAGAAACACTCTCCTCTTTTTTTTTTTTTTGCTCTGTTCCTTTCTCCGTTTCCTGTGATTTTTTTTTTTTTTTAAAGCACAATCTTGCCCTCAGTGTGGGGTGGGGGAAATCTATATTACAATTTGAAATGTCTTGGTCAGTTAACAGTACAATGAAAATGTCTTTTCTTAAGACATGGGATGGTTATCTAAAATACTCTTTGAATGTATTTACAATGAGAAATTTCAGAAAAATACAAGTGAATTGCTTTAAAAATTAGTAGGAAGAGTAAATAAGGGTTAAAACTGTTTGTTAGTTTGTTTTTTTTTCTATCTATTAGATTTATATGCCTGCCTCAGACATGCTAAATTTTTCACTAACAAATTTATTAGACTGAGTGCATTTAAAATAAAAAATAAGGAAGGTAAATGCAAAGTGTATGCAAGGCATGTAAAATTTTAAAAGGAGTTTCTAATGTCTAATCTTAATCCATCTTTTCCTGTCCTCAAAGAAAACAAAACCATCTCACAGCCTCACTCCTGGGCAGCTGTTGAGTCGGGCAGTAGAGACTGGAGGCCAGGGTCAGTCAGTGCACAGACTGTGAGGCCCAGGCAGCTTGGCTGTTTGACACACAGGCTGTGCCATGTGCCGTGGGAGGGACCCTCTCTCTGCAGAGACTTGCTGGCCTCTTGTTACTTCTCAGTCACAAGTCACTGGTTGACTATGAAATTCCTTTACACACTCACTCCCCTCAAGAGAGCTTTTCAGTCATGTTAGCTCAGAAGTAAACGGAGTCACCTGCAGGATTGAGCCCCTGTACGTTACCCATGGTGGCCTTCCTTTTATACCCGGGCAAAGACATGTGCTCACCGGGTGGGCTGTCTCTCACATCTGCACACTTGCTAACGCAGGACCCAGTCACCTGACCAGCCATCACTGAGAGGAGTTTGATACCAAACGCCATGGCCTTCTGTGGGGTTTGGGGTCTGTTTCCAAGTGGTACTTCCCTTTTAAAGAGTGTTATCACATACTTCCATTTCTATGGCAAGTTGATCCTTTATCTGTGGTTTTGTGAATTTATGCTCAGCGTGTATACTTGGGGATATTTGCATTTTGGAAAGGAGACCGAAACCACAAGTCTTTTAAAATGCACGTTTTTAAATTGATTTCACAAGCAATGTACCTGAAGGCTTAAGTGCTGTGGATTGTCTTTGAAGAAGGATAGCATCCCTCAAACTCACACCCTCAAAACAGCCTGTGGAGTCTGGAATTGATCATACAGTTGTCTCCTTTATGTATTTTCTTCTTCATTGATTTTTCTGTTTTCTGCATTTTATCCTGCTTGTCACGGAGTGACTCAGGCTAACTTTCTCAGGAAAGGAAAAGACGCTGTTGCCTCAGGAAATAAGAGAGGTGTAGTGGAAATGGCTGCCCCAGAGCCTGAAAACTCAACTTCGATCTATTTTCCTTAGGTAGATCATAGGCACCTCAAACAGAGACAAAATGCCAGTCCCCACAGGGGGGTCAGCCCAGAGCGGTCCATTTTTAGGACTTCTCACTTTCTTTGCTTACCTTCTGTTAACGTTTTAGCTACACAAATTAACCATCTTTGGCGTTCCAAAATCTACTTGGATTCTAAAATCTCCCCTCTCCTATCAGGGCCTCGGATTCTAAAATCTACCCTCCCACATCAACGCCTTTTATTTATTTTTTTATTTTCTAAAATTTTTTATTAAAATTTTAAACAGTCAAATGTTAGGAGAACGGTATAATGAACCCCTGTGTACCCATAATCCAGCTTCAACTGGCTTTTTGCAGATCTCACTTCATTTATCCCTTTATTTTATTTTTAATTATTTATTTACTTATTTTTTTGGTTAAAGCATTTTATAGTAAGCCCAGGTAGCATTTCATCCATAAATCCAAAGCAGAGGACTGTTTAAGCATAAACAGATCTAACAAAGGTAATAATTCCTTACCTTTGTGTCAGCTAGTAACAGTCCATGTAGAATTCTCCCAATTTGATTTAAAATGTATTTTTAAAAAATAAATTTATTTATTTATTTTAATTAGTTTTAAGTTTACAGTACATTGGTTGGACATCTATATAGTTCATAAAAACGATTCCCCCGATTGCTCCCTGCCTCCCCTGACCCTCCACCTAGCCAGTATATCTAGTCCTTTTTTTAAAAAAAAAATTTTTGAATGTGAACACTTAATATTATCAGGTTATGAGTTCTTAGATTATTTTATATTCCAAATGAAAGGCCAAGTGATTGCGGAGATAACATTCCATGAAAGCTAAGATTCATTTAAGAGACTAAGCAAGGACTTTAAAGAAAAGTCTAAAAGAGAAGAAGGGAACTTCATTCTTTTAATTGCCTGTATGCATTTGAATACATTATCTTACAAAATCCTAACCCTAACTCTGTGAGATAGGTGATGGTTAAATTTTAAGAGACAAGGAAACAAAGCCCAGAAAGGTTAACGAACTTACTCCAGGGCACAAGGCTAGTAAGAAACAGAGCTGGGATTTAAGTCCACATCTAATGAGTCCAGAGCATCACCCTGCTTTGCAGTAAGGAAAGACGTGCCAAACCAGAAAATAAAAACCAGAGTGAAGTTCCAGCAGTGAAAATACGGTGGTGATGGCGTAAGAATGGTCAGAATAACTATCTCGGGGATTGACATGATTTAATATATGATAGAAATAAACATATGATAGAAGAGGCTCAAAAGTCAATGAGAAAGAAATGGATTATTCAATTGGTTATGTTGGCAGAACTCAAAAGGCATTTGGAAAGCAATTTAAATATTCCATTGTACATTAAAATGAATTGCTAGTGAGTTAAATATAAAAATTCAAACTGAAAGATGTTGATTTGAATATTTATCAAATGACGAGGTTAGGGAGGTCTTCCTAAATGTGGAAGTAGTAGGGAAAATTACAGAAGAATTGTCAGCTAGCTTTGGCTAGCTTTTTTGCATAGGGAAAAAAAAATAGGGCATGTGTGAAAAATTAGGACACAAATAATAGACTATAAAAAATATTTTTAGTGAAAATGACAGACTTAGAGAATGCTAAAAAGGTGATAATGTATTGAATATGTAAATAATTAATAAATAATAGCAAGCAAATTAAGACCTTAACAAATAATTGGGGGGGAAAAGACAATTCACCAAAATCCTCGAATCCAGATAGCTAAAAAAAAAAACCTTTTTATTTACTAATGTGTATAAGTTTTTAGAAAGGTTTAAAGAAATGCAGAGGGAGTAGCCTCCTCCATTTATCATTAACATCTCTTCGGCTAGTTTTTGAAAAAGGAAAAAATGTTCAGCTTAATTCTTAACAAAGAAATGCTCATTAAAACAATTAGATTAGCACAAGGTATTTATGAATTAAAGTATTTGGTGCCCTTAAGGGTGTAGAGAAAACAGAGGTTCTCTTACTTGTTGATGTAATTAGGTAATATATATTTTGCTTTAAATATTTTTAATAGGTCTATATCTGAGAATTGATTCTAAGGTATAATGAGATATAATCAGAGACACATTTGCAAACATGTTCACCATCTTTACAAATTTGGAAACACCCTTAATATCCAGTAAATGACATGGTTGCTCTATGGCACACAATTACAATAAAATATTATCTATCGGCTGAAGTTCATAATCTCAAAGAACTTTTAACAGCCTGGGGAAAGTTTACAATATAAAGTTCAGTGAATGTAGCAGACTATATAAAGACTAGGTACAGTGTGACTCCAGTTTTTCAAACTTGAAAAAAATTATCGCAAATATTTTACTACAAAAAATATTATACCGGCAGGTTAATAGGAGCCACATATAAGTGATGAGACTTTAAGTGATGTTTATTTTATTTGTGTGTTTTTATATTTTCTATTTTGAACACCTATTTTATCCTCAGAATGCATGTTAATTTTGAAAAAATAAAAGTAGGATGGTACGATGTTGTTTGGGGGACGTTTATAACATTAGAGATTGCAGTTATTCCAAAGCAAAGCTATTTATGTAAAAGGATACTTGAGAAATGTACCAGAGGGGTTGTTTTAGTGTGATGGGATTATGAGCGTTCCCTCCCTTTTCTCTGTTTATCTTTTTATAACATAAAAAAATAGATAAACAACCACTCATGCCATGCAAACCTGAAGGGGTATTGATGAATCGGACTAACGAGATTAATGCTGTAATAAACGAGGCGCTGTATTTTATAGGTGCCGCGGCAGTCCCGTTAGGTTCTCAGTCGGGATCGACAGGGGGTTGCTGGAGGAGTGCAACAGCAGAAGTGTCTGGGGCTAGGTGCATTATTTTCAGTGTTGATCAGCCAAGACATCCTTCTGACCCATCAGTCTTGGAAGAGAAAGGGAGAGAGAGAGCAGAAGTGACTGGGGATAAATTATTGAGCAGAACACGTGAATAAATCATGAGAGTCTTACGTGGCGGTGGCACACCGAAGACAGTTCCATTGTTCCAGTGAGCATGAGAGAAGCTGCGTCACCCACTACAGAGTCTCTTCGTCTGAGGAGAGAGACCTCTCCCTGGAAGGTGACAGCAGTGGTACTTATTTGTAGATCCTACAGTGAGTGATCTTTTTGTTAGGGTGGAGAAGAAGCCTGCTTTTCAGAAAGCCGTGTGGATACTAAAATGAGTAGGATCTTTCAACAAATACCTTGACCAGCTATCTTATTTAGGAAGAATCCAAGAGGAAGGGATATACATTGAAATATATTCCCGAAGTAAACATTTCATAAAAGGACCACTTACCCTTTATTCATTGTGAAAATCTGCTGTGGCCCTTCTGCTAAGCATCCCCCTCCCGGGTATAAATTGTTTATGAGACTGAGGAGTGTATCCTGAACTTATAAAGCTTCTGGTGAAGACATAATATGCTATAACTCTTGCTCCTCCCAATTGTTCTGGAACTCAGTTATCAGATACATAATGATATAGAAGCAGCTCCTTTATCAGCCCAGAGAAAAATTGGGAAGTTCAGTTCTAATCTCCTCTGATTGGAAGGAATCAAATCCTCTTGTCCTGAATCCGTTCTTATTCCTGAAGGTCTCGTCAGATGTCACCACCTCTCGTGGGAAGCCCTCCCCTAACAGAATCAATCTCACTTTCCTGTCTGCTTCTAGAGCTCTTTCTGTGCCTTGGTCTTGGTCTCGTGTGCATTGGGTGCATTCTCTGCACCTCTCATTCAGGCCAGGAACCTGGTCTTAACCACCATTATATCCCTCCACGGCCAGCACAAAGCCAGTTGCTCAATGTGTTGAGGTAAATTGAATTTTCACTTGTAACATGAATAGAAAACACGTTCCCAATGTATGTAGGTTCTTCCCAGAGGGAAAGTCTAGACCCAGTGAAGGAGAGGATGTGGGGCTTGGTGAGATGGAAAAACCATGATATTCTATTGTGCTGTTTGTGTAGAGGCTTCTAAAGGGGATAGGGGCTTTTCTGTCCCTTGCAGAGTCATTGTGGTGAGAGAAAGACAGGCAAAGAGCATTTATCTCATTTGTCCATGAATAATGAATGATCTGCCACCAGGGGCACTTCTGGACCAAAACACGCTGTTTATTCGTCAAGGGATACCTCAAAAGCAACAATATTGGCCTCAGTGAGCACAGAGGGGCAGAGGAAAGCCATGTTGCTCTGAACCATCCATGCAGAGACACACATTCAGTACAATTCAGGGGAAATTTTAGGATGAAAAGAAACATCCTGCAGTGGAAGAAAATAAGAAGATATGTTTCAGAGAGCGTTGGAATTTCCCCCTCTTAAATGGAACAAAGACCGGCCTGGAGAGTCTTTACTTTTTTTTTTTTGCTTTGAGATTTGTTAATGTGCCTGTTAAGTGAGGTGTCCATTTGAGAGATACCTTCATTTTCCTGTTTATTTTGCGTGAGGCTTGTTGGTCCTCAACTCCTGAGCTGACCTCTGCTTTGAACTGCTCGTCTGCATGGGCCTGTGACTTTGTATATTGTGCAATGAAATCTGTTGTTTATTTTGCTTCTCTTGAGACTCTTTCTAAATATATGCATTTTTGTTTTCGTGTTTCAACTAGGAAAACTCCGCGGATGACAGCCGACCTCTGGTGCATCAGCTTTCCAATGAGAGCAGACTCTCCATTGCCGACTCCCTGTCCGAGTTTTTCGATGCACAGGAGGTTCTGTTGTCTCCCAGCTCTTCAGAGAATGAGGTTTGAGCACTGTGTTCAGTTATGTGCCTCAGAGTCTCTTTTGTTGTTTGACCCATTCAGGAAATACCCACATTTAGAAACACGAAACTCAGTGGCCCCCTTCTGCTATTACATTATGAGATCTTATAACTCGTAGCCCCAAAAGCACAAAAGGATATAAAGTTTTAGGAAAAAAGGAAGGCTGTGAGGGTCAGTGCTGGCACTTCCTTATTTCTGTTACTTGATTTATTATACATACCTCTTTTCAATTACATAGTAACAATTTTGACTGTGAGCTATTTGATAAGGTAATATCTCTACTCTAGGGCCAGAAATTATCATCCTGTATATTTTTTAATCATTGAATTTGACCTATGTTAGTTTATACTATATAATTTTAATATAGTAATTAATTTATAAGATATAATAATATTGTTTTAATTGATATACAACATCATAATTTCCTGAATAGGCAAGTATCACATAGTTGGCATTGCTGTGTATAAGCAAATACAGAGAATTTTACCCTTTCAGTATAGAAGTACTAATCTTGTTTCTATGTTAATTTCTACAGAATTATTTTTTTCACAAATAGTTCAAAGACAATTTGTAAATTATTCTACCCAAATACTAACAAATTCTGAAAATGCAGTCTGAATTAATAAGAATTTTAATAGCAACTAAAATCTTGACTTCTGAGAACAAAGCAAGATAGTGTGAAGATTTTAATAACAGATGTTTGCTGCAACACCTCCTAGGCAGACTGGTGTATGGGCTTCTGTGAAAATAGCATCCGGAATTATTTATCACAGTTTGTAAAGTGGGGTTCAAAATGTTTGATGATATGAGTAAAGGTTTTACAAAACTCTGGCTTGTTTACTGTCACTCTAATGTATATTTCTTTTTTCCCATAGGTTTCCGAAGATGACTCATATGTCAGTGACATAAGTGACAACCTTTCCTTGGACAATCTCAGTAATGATTTAGATAATGAGAGACAGACCTTGGGTAAGATTTAAATTATATGATCTCTGAAAGTTTGGATTTTCACAGAATGCTAATAAGCATATATACAGTACTGATTACAGGCAGAGAACTGTAGCAAGTACTACCCAAGAAAATTAAGACATAATTCAACCCTCAAGCTTTGTATCACCTAGGTAAGAAGATAGCACTGCATGTGAAAAATGGATTCATTCCAATAAATTTCTCTACTTGCATAAATTTGTATTTTTCTAAAGTGAGGATATACCAATTATCATATAATTATCAAAGATTCGTGTAAGATATATCCCTTATTTAGTCAAACATTCTCTCTGAAAGCATATTAGAATATAGCTTTTTGCCTTTCAGTATATAGACGTTTTCATCATTTGGGAATTCTATAGGGCTTACATAATAAAGGTCTGGTCTGAGTGGTACTCTATCTTCAGATTCTTTAAGATAACACATTTGAAAATAGCAAACTTTTTTTCCCTTTTTTCTTTAACACTCCTCAGAGGCAGAGAGTAGGAGGGACAATGAGAGAGAGTAAAGATGCTGAAAGGGACTGAAAATAGCAAACTCATACCTCCTGACTATGGGGTCCCTCAAGGTGTCCTCCAATGTCCATTTATTACTGGTTATTTTCAAGAGTGGACATGATGCCAGGAAACGTTGGTTTGAACCATGGGGTCCCTGGACTGTCTGGCTATCCCCCAACAGTGAGTTCAGTGAGCAGACTGATGAGGTCTGTTTAGCAAGGGGCCCTTCAGAGGAATCTGCTCACTGAACATGTCTCTGCATTGGTCCTATAGCATCAAATACTCCCAGTCTTGGTGTTCAGTGTGCCTTGGGGCTTCTTGGTTTGTCTGTGCCACACAGTGAAGACCCAAAGCACTCCCTATTTTCATAGTTACATGGGGCTACGCCAGGTGATTTTTGCTATTTCAGTGCTTCCCAGCTCAGTAAGAATGTGTGAAATGTGATGATCATGTGTTCTTATCTGTATGTCAGAGAGCCTTTTTGGGACCCCCCACACACACACACAAAAAAAAAAAAAACACAGGTAATTTTACCATCCTCTGGAAGAATACCCTTTCAGCCTAACACCTGCTGGAAGTCGGATGCCCGTGAGGCTGTATCTTGCTTGAAATATTTCTGGAGAGATGAACCCTTTGGTAGAAAAGTCTGAGAACCAGTGGTTCAAAAGAGAAGACTGATAATACAGGAGCTACTTGTTTTTCTAGGAAAACAGGTGAATTGAAAGGGAAATGAAGAAATATCATATATTCCCCTGGCAAATAGCACACACACTAAAATGGAACTCTCACTGTGGATGAGCAAGGCTGACAACTGCTGAGGTCCTTCTCCTTGAGGCCTTAGGAAGAGGCCAACGGAAGCACAGGGATAGAGGGTTGAGAGGTCAAAGCTGAGAACCAAGGACTTGTCCTAGACCTAAGACCACAGCTGTGCTGAGTTTATACCAGCCAGGAAAAGCATGCAGGAGGTTAAAGCTGGTTCTTTCTTATTCCACAGCCATTTTGCTAGAATGCTAACATTGCCTTAGCTTGAACAAACACAGCTGAACCCATCTTTCTTCTTTAGCCGTATTGAGAAACAAAACTAAGTGTCCTTTAGTTTAACTGTCTCTGACAAAGGTTAGGTTTCTAAACATCAGTATTCTACTGAAAAGACTGGATATAGAAAGAACCTTTGTATCAATGACACAGTTTTGCCTACAAAAGGAAATAGGATTGGATCAAGGTCTTGATAAATGATCACACTAGAATTTCTCTGAGCCCTTACTAAATGCTAGGTATTTAAGGTACTTCCTATTAATTTCCCCCCACCCCCAAATCAATAGGCTCATATGAGGATCTGTCACCATGATGGTGCTGTGATTTGGAATATCAATTCAAGGATTAGATTTCTTTTGTTAACCTCAGCTCTGCCGCTTACTGGTTATATAATTTAGGGCATGTTAATTAACAGCTCTGTGCCTTGATTTCTTCATCTATATAATGGAAATAATAATACTGTTTACCTCAAGAAGTTCTTATGAAAAATAAGTGAGAACATGTAGATGAAATGCTTAGATGACTTGCTGCCCGAGTAAAAGTTAGATATGTATTAGCTATTAGTAGAAGTAGTCATCTAGTATTCTTTCCAATTTAGATTTGTGTAATCAAAGAAAATATTTTGAGATCACATGGAAATCTGTTTTAAAAACTACTATCAGTTACAGCTATTTACTTATATAAATCAGATTTTTACCCATGTTGAGCAATAAAAACAAATTCAACAATGAATTGAATTCTTAGATTAACACCAGACTGCGAAGTATAACCCTGGTTTCCTACTTTGCTGTTCAACAAAGTAGCCTCTTTAGTCAGAGTGATTGGCTTTATAAAGAACAAATCTTAAATATTTATTTTTGATAAATAAAAGTATAAAATTAAAATGCTATTTTTACATATGTTGGTATAATGCAAAAGAGTTCATATGAAAATAAGCTCCATTGGGATGGGCAAAGAATTTCAGAGTAAGAAGCAATGGAATTTCTCACAGAGCAAAAGGTCGATAGATATAAATATCTAACATGTAAATGTTTCATTCGTCAAATGGGCCAAATTTAATGATAAATGTCAAATGGGAATTAAATTGTAAAACAAATATAAAAACAAAAGACTACATCTTAATATATAAATAGGAAAGCGGACAATTCAGAGAGATAAGAAATGTTCATTAAGGCATTCCAGATCACGCTAGGAATTTTCTAAATGTAAGTTAAAAACAAAGAAGTAATACCATCCATCTAACGATTTGCTAAAAATTAAAAACAAAGGGTGACAAGCCTGGAAAGGCCTCAGAAGATGGACACTTGCATATGCTGCTGATAAATGAGAAATCGATACAGCCTTTCTCCAGAGCCTTCTGAGCATGTGAATCAAAAATACAAAAATATCCATAGTCTTTGACATAGTAATCTCACTTCTATATTTCCTATGAAAATAATCAGAGAGATAATCAATTATCTATGACTATGAATAGTCACCACCCTTTGCATCATAGCAAAACATTGAAACAAAGCTAAAAGTCCAACACTAGATGAATAATTCAGTAAATTAGGGTGTACCCATAGCATGGAATTTTTCGTAGTCATTAAAAATGATGTTTTAGATGAATTTCGAATAGCATGGAAAAATACTTATAGTAACTGAATAAGCAGAACAGAAACTAGACATACAGTATGAACTCTGAGGACGAAGAAAACACTAAGTGAAAATACTCCAAAACATAATTGGCTACTATTTCCAGATGATAGGGTGATGTATATGACTTTTATCTTCTTCATAATTATCACGGAATTAACATAACTGTTTTTATGAGAATTTGAAGTGGTTTTTGAAAAGAGTTTAAAAGTTTTTATCAGAATTTGAAGTGCTCTTTATAAAAAGAGTTGAAGGAGTTTAAAAGTGTAAACAGTAACTTGCTCTGAGTATAGAAATCCAGTTTCGTTTTATTATACATGTGCATAAACCGTGAGGAACTAACTAGCTTCTGAGCAGGATCTTGAAGGCCTCCTTGTGGATGGGAGTCTTTGAGTTTTAGTGCATGGAATATTTGGACTTAATTTAACTGTACAGAACTCTTTATTTTCTAACGTTCAGTCTTGTTCTGAATAACTGAGATTAATAGTAAAGTTGAATGCTTACGAGGTAAGGTTTTCTTCATGGACTCTTTTATTTTTAAAAATGATAAAATAACGTGGAAAGACTTATCGAGACCACCAGGCTCACTTCCCTTTCAGGGCCTGTCCTGGAATGTGGTGGGGAAGCGAAGTCCAGAAGAAGGACTTGCTTGCCGGCAGCCTGCCCCAACACCAGCAACATCAGCCTGTGGAACATCCTGAGGAATAACATAGGCAAGGACCTGTCCAAGGTGTCCATGCCGGTGGAGCTGAACGAGCCGCTGAACACGCTGCAGAGGCTCTGTGAGGAGCTGGAGTACAGCGAGCTTCTGGACAAGGCCGCGCAGATTCCCAGTGCCCTGGAGAGGATGGTGAGGACACCGTCTTCCGCCGGGGCTGCGGGGCCATGCTCGGGCTGGCGGCACCCATGTGGGCGGAGCCAGAGTGCCAGGCCCCTCCAGGGGCTTTTCGGTGGGATGGTGCTTTAGATAGATTCATTTCTCAGTGACACCTGGGTCCCCTCTGCCGGGCTGTTCGTCAGGATTTGCCATGGGGGATGGGGTTGGGGTCTTCCCTGTGACAGCTGTGCCTGGGGGTAGTTCTGCTCTGTGGACTTGCGCTTCCTCTTTCTCCAGAACCTTCCTTGTGATTGTTGCGATATGCCTGTCTGGAAAACATATCTCGAGGGCTGTCTGGGTATTTATTTTTACAATCCCGGGTGGACAGCGTTTAATTTCTCAAGCTGTCTTTCTCATCTGGGGTGAATTTCCCTTGAGAACGTTTTTGTTTATTTTTGCAATCGTCGCATCGGCTCCTAGATTTTCAGAAAACAACTTTCACAAGAAGAGGTTTTCACATGAGAAAGATTCTTTTGTTTCTGTTGTCGTTTTTCCTCTCCTTATTCTATTGAGTTTTTTGTTTGTTTGTTTGTTTGTTTGTTTGTTTGTTTGTTTTAAAGCTCACCCACGAAACATTCATCTTTAGTTCTCTGCTCAGTATCACTTCCAGTGAAAGGACTCCAGGTGTCTCTCAGCCTTGCCCCATCTTGTGCACCTCCGGGGAAGGGGACCGCGGTGTTAAGACTGTGGCCAGATCAGCCCTCTCTGTCTGTAGCTGACTTTGTTCTTCAAAATTGAGAGTCTCTTCCTCTTTTTGCGTCCTCGTATGTCACCTGCTCAACAGTAAGGTCTTTGTGTGGGAGGCTGAGGTACAGTGTTTTACTCCAATGCAGGGTCTCTGTCCTGGGCATTTGCTGATTGGCTAAATTGGAGTTGGCAACTCCCTCTCTGCTTCAAGACCTGGCCGTCACCCTCACCCTGATGGAGGACACTATTCCTTTCTAAATTCTAAGGATTCTGTAGTTTTAACCCTCATTAAAATGTCATTACTTCAGTGATCTGAAGATTAAGGGGAAATCTAATCCGTAGGTGATAAGAGACCTCCTATTGTCATTCCACACAGTCTCCAGAGACTCCTCCCATCAAAGAATCGGGCTGGATACTAATGACAATAAGAGTAGGAGAGAAAAACAAGCCCTGTTATCTCTTTAGTCTTCTTTGTTACTCTTCCCCAGAGAATTTCTGCTGAGCAAAGGGAAGCAAATAGCTTCTAAGACAAGTGTTAAAAGTCAACGTTTGTGGACTCCTCTTTAAAGAAAACATTAACTTTGAAGATGAAAGTATTCTTAAAGGTGTTTCATGCTTGTGGCAATTTAGAGACCCCTAGGATATTCAGCTGATTGATTGGTGTACTTGACCTTGAGAAGTTTGAAGAAAGGCTTTGCATTCCAGCACAATGCATCAGGAAGGGAAAGTACAGGAAATCTTGGCACCCCTGCGCTGTGTTTATGGCTCCGAGGGTCCGCTCCAGCCCCTGCAGAGATTCTGTTCCATGTAACCAGCCCCAGAGAAAGATGCTTCATTGTTTCTGCTCCCTCTCCCTCGGCACTGTGAATGATGCCGGGTTCTTTTATACATTTTGTTATATTTTAAGTTATGAAGGCAATTCAGGGCTGATCTGGCATTCAAGATAGATGGTGTGACCTTACTGTTTAACAGGTAGCAAACATCTGAGGAGGCAGAGAGATGAACGAATACCCAGGTTTCAAGAACAAAGACAGAACTGAGCGTAGTGGATTGATTTTTATAAGCTATCCATCTGCCCTTGAGTGTTCTGTAGTATGAGGTGGTAAGGTGGCTTCTATTTGCAAAAGACTAAGAAACCTTGTGTGACTAGTAAACATTTGTAAAAGGCATTGAGCTCTTTTTCCAGGATAAAAAGCTTTATGAAATGTGCTGTGAGGAGAAGACATAGAGATTGTTTGTTACTCAGTATTAGAAAGGGAAAGTTGCTATTGCTACTTAGGTTTAATTTTTGTGCCGGGCCTGTTCAGTACATGAAATGAATAATGTACATTTTTCAAGCCCTGAAAGGGGAAATGATAAAAATGTTGAGAGCCTCACGGAGAAGGCCGTTAAAAGATCTTGCTCATTTCACGTTCCTCTGTAGTTTTATTTTCCTTTTTCATTTTTCCTTTTTCCTTCAAACAGAACTGTTTGTTTAACCTCACAGATTGTAAGGGCCTTGCCAGCTTAAATCCCTTATTTTTTATTTTTCACGCCTATGGCACCTGGTCTTCCTAGGTGATCCCCCATCCAAGTACTGACCAGGCTTGACCCTGCTTAGCTTCCGAGATCCGACGGGATCGGGCTTGTTCAGGGTAACGTGGCCGTAGACAAGCAGAACTTTCTAAAATAAAGCTCTGTGCTCTGTCCTGTGGTTTGATGCCCAGGCTCAGGAAGTGACTCTCACAGATTTTCTTTTATCAAATGAGTTTTGAGGTTTCTACGGTATCAAATTGGGAATGGCTAAAGTTAGTATGCCTATTTCTGAATTTTGAGGGAAGTTTGGCTTTTTTTATGCTCCTCTTCCTCACTCCTCCTCAAAAACCTTTGCACAATATCAGGATGCTCAGATATTGTCCAGCCTAACAGCTCAAAAGCAGTGTATTTCGCTTGATAAATACCATCGTCTTGAAAGGCTCTGCCGACGTTTAGGCATTAGAACAAACGGACAGTGTGAACATGTTTGGTTCATTTGTCTCTGAGGCCGCAATGAACATTATCTAAACCCGCAACTTTAAACTAAAGTTGGTTTGCTTGTCTTTAAACCAGAAACAGGTCTTCGGCTTTCTGAAACAAACCATGCAGAGAGAAATGAAGGTTTTATTGTGCTCGTGTCTTTGTAAAAATAACTTTGCTGGTGACAGAGAAGTAACGACGTTCTTTCCTCCCTCCCCTTAGGTGTACGTGGCAGCCTTCGCTGTATCGGCGTATGCATCCAGCTACTTCCGAGCTGGGAGCAAGCCCTTTAATCCAGTTCTTGGAGAAACCTACGAGTGTATTCGCGAGGACAAGGGCTTCCGGTTTTTCTCAGAACAGGTGCATATACACCCTTCTTCTTTGCTGCGTACACCCTTTTGTCCAGTTGCACTGGAGGAGTTGCTTATGCCTCCCATTACATGTGTTTTTGAAATACTTATTTTCCACCTTTCGCTAGCTTCAAAGTAACGAGATAAGGATATTTTTATGCATAGAGAGGAATCGAGTTCCTTTCTCCTGAAACCTAGCCACCACCCCTGGGCATAAAGGCACGAGCAGGACTGAGCTCGCACTTGGCCTTGTGCATGAACAGTGCCCTTTCTGTTCAAAATCATAGTGAGAGGAGTTTTCAGAGTATGAAGCACGTGGCCCTCTCTCACTGGCACTGATCGCTATTTTAGAGCACAACTGCCCCCATCAGTATAGCTAGCACTGAATAAATGCATTACTCTTGGGTTTATTTAAGAGGAATCATTCTTCATGTGTTTATTCATTCAACCCCATAAATATTTCTGGGCCATTACCACGTGCCTGGTACTGGTCCAGGTGCTGGGAGAATTCAGTGCAGTGGGGGCCAGGGGTTGATGGGATGCCAGTCTTCAGCGAATGGATGGGCATACTTCATACTTACACAGCCTGAGTTCCTTGAGATTCCACGAGACTCTTCCCACTGCAGAATTAACAGAGAGTAATATTCAAGAAAAATGGATCTGGAGCCAGATGGCATAGGTTCAAATCTCAGCCCTGCCTCTTACTAGGTTTGTGATGTAGGGCAAGCTACCTAATCTCTCTGTGCTTCGGTTCCCTCTCTAAAGGTGGAGATGATGATAATTGTACAGACCTCAGACAGCTTTGTAACGATAAAATGAGATACACTCTACAAAGCACTTGGACCAGTGTCTGATACATGAAGTATAAAGTGTTGCATGAGTGTTTGCTGCCAGTACTGACGCAGGATAGCATAGTTCGCAATAGTGGAATGTTGGTGACATCCAAAATGTCCGTCAGTAAGGAAATGTTCAGCTAAAATAGGGTGCAACAGTACCAAAAATAAAAGGCAATTCTGTCCCTCCTGCCCCGCCCCCAGTGAAGGCAGCAACTAAACATGACCACCCTCTACATATCCCTAAACATTACCCAAGATGCATTAAACATGATTGCTGCAATAAGTTTCTCTCCTCCTAATTCTTAGAAAACTGAGGGGAAATGGGTGGGTTGCTAAAATATTAGTTTCCTTCCTATTATCTTGCTGCCCTCTTTATCAATGAATGTGCATTATGGGGGTGGGAAGGGAAGGGTGGCATGACTGAGAGGCTTATGAAGATGATGTTTGTCTGAACTGTAACTTACAAGCGGTGTTCTCTGACACTCAAGGGAAAATGAATACGCAATAATCCCAAAGCACATTTTCAGCAGCTTTCTGTTTGGAAGCTGAAACAGGAAATTAAACACTGATGCTGAGGAAGTAGGGGGTTAAATCAGTAGTTAAAGGGATAAAATAATCTGATTCAAATTCAAATGGGTTATTTAAATACTAAATCTAAAATGGAATGAGAATAAATGAAAATATAACTTGGTTACCATGGCATTATATGCACTCGTGTGAAAAAATAAAGGCCAAAAATAGCCCCAAACTACATCAGACAATCAGGAAAGTATGAATAGGTGTAAGAAAGAGTAGTAATGTGAGCTAAGCCTCAACCCCGTGAGCCCCCGGCATGCTTGTGTATCTCCTGTGGTGGCACAGAGAGAAAGCAGAGCTCCCGGGCACACGTGCACAAAGACAGAAAGGACTTTACATAACTTAGTCTTTAATTCCGTGAAATGGATCCCAGGGAAAGAAACATGAATGAGATCTCGTCCTTGTTAGTAGCACGGGGTGTGCTGGGTATAATGCAGACCTGCTTTCAAATCCTAACTAACGCCCGTACTTACTCTGTGTGTGACCATGTAAGTGACAAACTTTCTGAGCCTCGGTTGTTTCTTTATCTATAAAATAGGAATGGTAACACTTGTCTTGTTGCAGCGAGGTTCAATTGAAATAACGCACCAAGGTACAGAGTACTTGCACTGAGGCTAGTAAACATTCTGTGTGTGGTTGCTAGTCTTATATTTAGAGACACCTTTTAAAATCTTTCTTCAATGTACAGTGTTAAGAATAGTAAGAGGAAAGTGTTGAAATAAGATATACTACATCTATGCTACTAATTCAGGGGGTTCGAAGTGGAGCATCATGGCCCTGGTGAGTCTCTAACAGCAAGCCAGCTAGGAGTCATCTCCTAGCTGCTAAGAGTCAGCTAAGAGTCATCCTCGCACATGGCTTTACATGGTAATACCACCAGGCCTGATCGTGATGGAGTCACTTCCTGTGTGTGGATTTTAGTTGTATGGCCTCAGAGCGTTGGTTCTTTTAACACACACACACACACACACACACACACACACACACACACACACACACACACACAGGCTAAATCTCCCAGGGCCAGAGTCACACTCGCTAAATTTACAAGAGACTGATATATAAACTAGAATGCTACTTACATATAAACTAGAATGAAAATTAGACCTACCGTGGGGGCCAGAAACACTAGGTTTGCAGTTGCTTTGTGCTTTTCAAACTTGCACAGGACCCTGTTTGATCTTCAAAATACCCTGTGCTGCAGGTGAGGTGAGGACCAGTTATAGATGAGGAAAATAAGGCCAAGAGCGTTAGCATCTGCCAGTGACCCTCGGCTAATGCCTTCTGCTTCCATTCCTGTGTCCTCTCTCAATGCTGCTGGGTTCAGGAGCTGCTAATGTGAAAATAGCCTTTTGTGTACGTTCGGACTCTGGGACGTCACCTGTCATTGACACGTAAACAAACCTTTCATCCTCCAGACTCATGCCCGACGTCGTTCTCAGCTCCCATTGTGGGCTGGGAAGTGGCCTTTGTGGACGAGGTACATTCGGGAGTAAATCACAAGCATTTCTGTCATACGTTCCACCTTCCCTGGGAAGGAGTTTCCTTTGTGCCAAGAAATCTGATTCAGCCTTGGCTTTCTAAATAAGCCCAGAAAAGGGGGGATTCAGGAAGAAAGGACTTCCTTTCTCTCCTCAGGGACGCAGTCTCCTGTGGGCAGGGTGATCCTCACTCGCTTCTCCTGCTGCCTGGGAGAGACCTAACACACTGGTTTTGAGCCCCATTAGAGATTGCAGGGGTCAGAAAACTCATTTCAGATAGCTTTGCTTCTCTTTTGTGCCTTTGGGAGAGGTTAGGCATCCCAAAGATAAGCAATTAAGCTATTACCTAAAAGTGGCTTTTCCCAAATAGCTGGAACTTCAGTTTTCAGATCACTGTGCAAGTCGTTTTTAACCATTTATTCACTTAGCCACATCCTGTTGAGAGTGTGTGACGGAAAAGCTGAATGGAGTTATTGAAAGTTACTAAAATGGAAGAGATTTGAATGAGGTCTTTTTTTCCTTTGCTTTTCCGGCTCAGCCTGTCTTCCTTTTCTGTGGCTCATCAGGAAGAGGACTTTGAACATATATTCTCGGACAGACTATAAATACCACGCCTATCACTTCTCTCCTTACACACTCGTGTCACCTCTCTGAATAGTTCTTTTATCTACCAATAGGCAAAAGTATTTCCTACAGATTAAAGTGGCGTCCTCTTTGAAGACATTATCAGAGGGGAAATTCAAGCTGTTCAAATAAAACTAGCAATCAATCAAATATAAGGCGACTACACCAGTGCTTTTACATATCTAGGTCAAGTCATCACTTAATGTGTTTTTGTTTTTATTTCTGGGTTTCTTTTTTCTTTCTTTTTTTTTCTTTGCAAGAAGCCATGTGTTTATCAGATAAGTGATTAACTCTGAAGAGAAAATAATTGGCAGCTGCATTCTCTCCCACATCAGGCCAGTATCCTTGGCATCAGCCTTAATAGCTCGTTCTCTTATAATCCACATCCTATCCATCAGTAATTCCTGGGGTCTTTGTTCAGAAGCCTTCCTTGCAACGCCAGTCATTTTCACTCCCTCCTCCACTGGAGTTGGCCACCGTGCCCAAGCCGTCATAATCAATGCCTGTGATGATCACAATGGACTCATTAACTGGTCTCTTGTTTCCAAAGCTGGTTTTACCTTGCAACCAGTGATCGCCTCAAGCAGGAGCAGCTTCTTCTCTAAACCCTCCAGTGACTTCCTGTGTCGCTTGGAATAAAAACCAATGTCCTGACCACAGCCCACAAAGCCCTCCAAGACGCCACGCCCCAGACATCACACCTCCTCCCACTTTCACTCCTTCAGCCTCAGCCTCACTGCCTTTCTGCCTCTCCTAAAATATACCGAGCATTTACCAGCCCTGGGCAGTGGCTGTTCCTCTGCGTGGTTAACTTTCTTATTTCTCGTTGCCTCCAAGCTTTCCAGGATAGAGAGTCCTGCCCCAACCTCCCACTTCCCATCCCCCGATCCGTATGCCTTGCTCTGTTCTTAACACATATTTTAACTGATAATTTATGTACTTATTTGTTTATTGTCTATCTCACCCACGTCTGCACTGAAATGTCAGCACCATGAAGATAAAGGTTTTTGTTTCTCATTGTGTTCCCAGTGAGTAGGACAGTGCCTGACACATCACAGGCAATTACTAAATGCTTGATGAATCTCATAGAAAGAATGGCCACTTGGTCCTTGCCCTCTTGTTCACAAGCTACCCTTTGAGGTTGGAGGCAAGTCAAGACTAGGGGGGCTATAGAGTTTTCTCTTGACAGTTACACAAAAGATGCGTTTAAGGGATATTTTCCCGAATCCAAACATGAAAATCTTACAGAATACACAAATGTGAAGATGCACTCTTTTCTCGTCTGCTTCTCTCCTTACCGCCCACTTCTTATATAAAAATGCATTCAAAGCATAAATCAAAATGATTAGGTCAGGTTGAAGAAAGACCTCAGATATACAAATAAATTATAAGAATTCATAACTGACAGGGGAATCCACTGATTTCAGCCTTATAGGAAGAAAGGTGCGTATAAATACTTGCATAATAAAAACTGCATATACTAATGTCCTGAATATTTGAGAATCCTTAACCCAGAAATTGCTCTTATGTGATTGGGATGGAGAAGGATGCTAAAAACTAGTGTAACCTGGATTTATCCAGTAAGTTAACAGATAGCATCTGACTCCAGGGCTGGCTTTTTTAGATTCAGACTTAAAATCTAATGCCTTTGCGGGTTGCATGTGGATTGTGAGTAGAAACTCAACCAAATTCCATACTAAGACAGGTTAGACTGTGTTCATTATTCTCTACTCCAGTAGATTTTAGAAAGGTTGCCATCAACAAAGATTAAAGTATTAACTGCGGATTACCCCCTTTCCATGGGCATTCGAGTTAACACCTTAAAATAATCTTTTCCAATTGGGTGGCACCCAATGAGGCTGAGATTTGAAGAAGACGTTGAAAGCAAATGTTAAAATTAGAGCATTTCGAAATCAGAGGGACCCTCAGACATCATTTTACAAAGAAGTTAAAGAGACTCAGAGAGGCTGGAAAGGTCAAACTCAAGAGTCTTTCTCTGGATATTCACGAGAGATGGGACCTCAGTGACACCCTTGGGAGAGGGAGCACAGCCCGACTTGAGAGCAGCCTTAGGGAGGCAGCTGGGACACTGGCTTTGAAATCAGTGGACCTCGGTTTAAAGTGCTGCCCTTGTCACTAATTAACTTTGTAACCTTGAATAGGTTCTTTAATTTGTTCCCTCATTTATAAAATAATGATAATGAAGATACACGGTTACCATGAGAACCAAGTAGAAACCCCACTCATGAAAAACGGCTAAAATTTGGTTTTCTCATAGTTCATGCCAGCATATGATCCTGGCATTTTATGTGTGTGGTCTTTTTTTTAGTTTGCAAAGTCAGTGGTATTAGCTCTGTTTTATAGATGAGATAACTGGGGCCCAAAGGATTTAAAAATTTGCTCAAGATCAGCTCAAAGTCATATAGCCAGTAGATGAATGTGCACAGCTAGGACCTAGGTCTGTGGCTTCCAAGAGCTCTCCTTCATGCCCTGACACTAGCACAGCCCAGATGCTCCCAAAAGGTTTCACGAATAAGTACCTGTCGTAAGGAAATCGATCAAAGCAGAGTAAGGCATCAACTTAATTTTCCTAGAAAGCTTTGTAAACTTCTTAAAAACAATGTGCACCAAATAAATCACCCCCAAAGGCCCTTTTAAGCCAGAAAGAAGGAAGTGAAAGCATTGATTTTGAATGTTGAGACGTATCCACTCAGAAAACATCGCTAGAGCCCATCACAGGCACTTTGCTAAACGCTTATTCGTTCATTGCACGCAATAATTTTTAAAGGTCAAAGTTACGTTTTTATGGGACATATGTATACTTTATAGTATGATAAGGCATCATTTAGAATTCACATGAATATAATATTTACCCCTGTTTCATGGTATTTATAATTTTTATGGAAGAGGTTTATAGTTTTATATACTTTATTTTGCTTTGATCAAGGCTGGGATCCCTACACTTTTTACTGCATTTTTTCTGTGGTAATGAATATGACATATTTTATAATTATCTGCTTTAAAATATGCCTACATTATGGGGGGCAGGGGAGCCTCCCATAGCTCCTCCCACTCCACGGCATATGCGTGTGTGGATGCAGGAGGTGGTTCCCATCCTGGTTGAGTTTTATGCGATCACAAGGTTTAACAGTTAACTCCACTCTTTTCTTTGAGAGCTGCTGGGGGTCCTAGGCAGAGACAAGGATGCAACATTTTGCGATACAAAGTATTTTCAAGAAGTTTCATTGGAAAAGAAGACAAAGCAGGAGGAAAGTTGCATTTTAGGAGTTAGGTTTCTAAATGCTGCGAGAGTGAAAATTGCACTTGAAAATCCTATAGGTACAAGGCAGGGCTACATTAAGAGGCCTGTGGGGGAACTGACACCATCCACAGGACAGCAAATTTGCATCTCTCATGTCATATCAGATTTGAGATCTATGTCTACTGAGACTTGAGAGATGCCCATACTATTTAAATTTTTGTCTCTACTCTTCTTTGGGTCAAGGTTTTAGGTACAGTCAAAATCCTATTAGTTAAATGTGTACGTGACTCTAGATTATCCTGTCCCTGCCGTTCTCCACCTAAGGGGGTGGCACCCAGAAGTGGTTTTCAGACCACATTCCTCATTGCAGCTGAGGGTCCAGGGCAAGGCGGTGGTTGAGAATTTGTCACTTCCTCTTGAAAACTGTTGATGTAAACCAAAAACTCTGGGTTTTACCTTTACTTTTTCTATATCAGTGTGTTTGGGAAATGTTACTGAATCTTTATGATTTCTGTCTCCTCATTTGTAATGTGAAGGCTTCGGATTAGATGCTCTAAATAAATGTAAGATACTAGGCTAAGAACCAGCTAAGTCAGAGAACATTCTGGACACACCGCTGGCAGCATTATTCTGGTTTCACTAATACCGAATGCTAATAACGGTACATATACCATTCACGTGCCCCGAGCTACTAAGATAATGAAGAAATGTGAGGAGCCATTTTCTCATTAGCTTCTTCATTAGTGACTAAAACAGAAGTAATGACCCCAGTGACAAAGGCAGGGAATGTGCGAGGGTCTGTTACAAAAGATTCAGTTTTCTAGAACAGAATTGAGTATTTACTGAAGATATTTTTATCTCAACAGAAAATGAATTAAAAATTTTCCTTAGAAATTAACTATCACTTTTTCAATAATTGTTTGTTTAGCTCTTTTTTAAAAAATAAAACATTATTCTTTAAAAAATTATCTTGAATCAGGCTTCTTGTAGGTGATTTGAAAAGAGGCTGGACAGTTGTGATGCAATTTTCAAAAGAGTGAGATCTGCTTATCCAAAGAGTTTTTGTGTTGCTTAGAAGTAGCGTTTAAAAACGTTTACTCTTTGACATCTTAGTTAAACACGGGCACTTTCAGAACAGCTGACAGAGATTTCGACATTGGCGGCCAGTGTCAGACTATATGGTTTATGAACCTTTGCATGTTCCTGCTTTTATTTTCACGTCTTTCAAAACGTGTTTCTATCCTCATCACTCGCCATTTAGCTGCTTTTCTCCGAGGCTTCTGGTGGCTCCCATCCACCCGATTTCCTCTCACCCCTGATGAACTTGAGCAAACCGAAGCTGGCTGTATTAGGAGCACTCTCCCAAGGACAGATCTGGTGAAAGAAAGCTAAAAGAAGTTTTCGTTCACGTAGACACCGAGTGTTGTGTTACATCTCAACACAAGGGAGGACTGGATTTCATGAGGCACAAAAGTTAATACATTTTTTGCTTCTTGGCCTTTGTTTCCTTCAGGTCAGCCACCATCCACCCATCTCTGCGTGTCATGCTGAGTCTGGAAATTTTGTTTTCTGGCAAGGTAATGTGCTGCCCTATTTCACTCCCATCACTTTTTTTGTAATGCTAGATTTATTTTATTCAGAAAGTACTGTAAATGCTTGTGGAGGTCAAAAGTAGGCCCTGAACTTGGGCCTTGTTGGGATCTGTACCACATAATAACTGATGTTTGTAATCCTCACAAGTGAGGATTTAGGTAGATAATTTAGGTGTCCTCTTTTCTGAAAATTCTTTGTCTCAGTCACCACCATCTTATTCCTGTAATTTTTCTTTATCTTATTCCATAACCACTGTGTATTTTAAGAGACAGGAAACACTTATCAGATAGCAGAAGGATTTCTTGTTTTAAAAATGTTTATTTTTATCTCTAAAGTCACATTTTACTTCGCTGATTTTTTTTTTTGATTTGGGGGTTTTATATCTATATTCACTTTATGTTTTAGATTTGGGAGGGGATAGATTGTTATGAAGAATAAATAACGTTACAAATATTTTTAAATGGATTAATTAATTTTGATAACTTATTTATTTATTCAAAAGAGCATGCTACAGAAAGAAAATCTGAGCATCCTGGGTTTTCAACAATGAGCACATGTCAGTTTTTACAACATTTTTCTCTGCTAACAGTTTTAACACCTGATTTGCCACATTGCCTTAAAAAAAAAAAACTATAGCATTTAAAAGATATGAAAGAGTATTTCCCTCACCCCAGCCCCAGCCACTCAGTGCCTCTCACTGGAGGCAATCGGAATTACCAGGTTAGGTCACAAGTACTGGAGCTTCTTTTCTGAATCTTTGCTACTAAAGGTTAGAATTGAAGCTTGGCAAGAAACGTCTCTGACTTTCACTGAAATCCTCAGGAAAGAATTCTCGTGAGATCTCTGACATCCTAATGGCTAAGTGTCGTTGGCCTCTGAGCACTTTATTACTAAGTTATGTATCACGTGATGGGAAGTGTCTTTAACGTCGTTCCTGTGTGCACCTTCCATCACCCCGTTTTCTCCTCGGCTCCCTTCTCTTCTAACCCATCAGCCTTTTCGTGGGCCATCCCACCTGTTATATCCCATAGGCCCGTAACTCCCAAATCTCACTTTTTAAAAGCCAACTTGAAAATAAACAAACAAACAAATAAAACCTAACCTGACATGTCTCTACATTTTAATAAGGTTGTTTAGACCATTAACATTTATTGTGATTATTGATGCAGTTGGATTTAAATCTGACCTCTTCTTTTCTGTTGGTTGACCTCTAGTATAAGAAACTTACAAAATATAAAATATACTTCCATTTCCCCTCTCTCAACCTTTGAGCTACTGTGGACATACATTTTACTTATGTATGTTATAAACTTTGCAATACATTGTTACTGTTTTTTCTTTAAACAGACAGTTTTCTTTTTTTGTAGCAACTGTATTGAGAGATCAATGGTTTTTAGTATATTCACAGAGTATGTTTAGTATATTGTACAGTCATCAACACAATCACTTTTATAACATTTTTGTTACTCTAAAAAGAAACCCCATTAGCCAATACCCTCTCCCACCCTAACTTCCTACTTCCATCACCCGCTTCCATCCTGAGACAAACGCTAACCTACATTCTGTCTTTATAGATATGCCTGTTCTGGATATTTCATATAAATGAAATTATGTAATATGTGGCCAGGAGCTCTGTGGTCCCACCCCGCCTCACTCCTGGACCACAGTCCCAGCCCCCTACTGGCTGCCCTGCTTTCCCCTCTGCTGCCCTGTGGTCTGTGTGTCGTCACGAAGCAGTCAGAGAGATCATCGGTCTCTGCCATTCTCTTGCTATTCCCCATCTCCCTGTTGGTACCACCAATCATGCAAGTTAGAAAAGTCTGAAATTGTCCACAAGTCCTTCCTGTCATTCACAGTCTGCATCTAATTTGTCACCCAGTTCTGCTTTTACTTTTGGAGCGGTTCCAGGATCATTCCCTCTCACCACTGTCTTGGTTCACTTGATCCTCGTTTTTAACCCCTGAGCAACTGCGGTAGCCCTGTAACTTGTTACCTGCTCCTCGCGTCTTCTGCTCCTGTTCCATTTTCCATGTTTTTGCCAATTTTCTTTGCACCATCTGTATCTAATCACATCGCTTCTGTCCAAACAAACACCTGTTTCCTCCCAGTGCACGCAAACCAGGCTGTCAAGCTCACTGATTTTTGTACTCAGTCTTTCTAGTCCTCTCTAGACAGTCTGGGACCAATAAGCAGAACCACACCATGCTCTTGTACCGCCCTCCCCCTTTGAGCAAGCTATGCCCTCTGCCTTCTTTACTTTTTCTATGCCTGGTAAACTCCTACTCATTCATCAAAGCCCAATTTAAGTGGCCCCTTCAGGCAAACCTCGTCTGATGTCCAAGCCTCTTCTGAATAACCAAGGATGCTGGTTATTCCTTTTTCTTTGGTTCCATTTCACCTTACGACATACTCAGTTATTGTCTATACCTCTGTATGGGCCTTACAGTTTTCACTTCTGTCTGCCCTTCACATTGTGAGATGCTCCCAAGGAGGAACCTGATCTTATAATGTTAGTTTCCCGGATTCTGTTTTAGGTACTCAGCTGGTACTTGCAGAGGATAAAAAGTTTCCTGTATGAGAATGGCTTTTATTATGAAGAGATTGTTCTATATCGTGATTGATCATTGATACAGCCCAAGAAGTCTTTTGTTTACCTAGATCTCCTGCTAAATATGTAATATTTGGTATTTCATTTCAGATGTGAGATGGAAAAACAAATTCTGGGGCAAATCCATGGAAATTGTTCCCATTGGCACAACCCACGTGACCCTGCCAGCGTAAGTTCTGCTGTGATCGGGAACTTTATAGAATTTAGGGCCAAGATGCAGCTTTAGGAAGGAGATGCCCACTGTCCCCTGAGGCACTGAGTGTTGCTTTTTTTCTTTAATCCGTTTGATGATGGGTTCAAATGTTCCTCCTTTTGACAACCTCACATCTTCTTTCCTGCAAATAAAGATGCTTCCTGGAGGCCAAAGTTTCCTGCAGAGCAGCCTTTTAAAAACTCCTTCCTGCTTTGTAACAAAATTAAGAATCGTGGTTTTTCTTTAACGTTGTCCTGCCTCACTGTCCAGATTCCTTTTAAGAAAGCTGTGGCCTTGACCTTTCAGGGATTATTGATACTTATTCATGAAGCAGAACGGTTATGAGTGGACCTCGGCCGCCAGGATTCGTGTGTGCACTCCACTTCTTACTAACTGCACATCCTTGGGAGGTTGCCTAACCTTTCTGATCACCGTACCCTCTTCTATAAAACGGGGATAACAAGCCATGTACTTTGTAGGGCTGTTCTGAAGATTTAACAGAGAATATATGCAAAGCACATAAAATAGTACTTGGCACATAGCATGTGCCATATAAGTGTCTGGTCTTATTGCTCTTATCCTTGTAATTATTATTTAACTCTGTAAGTAGTATCTGAATACTTTCTCACTGTAAAAGATTTAAGATATATTTATCCTGAGATTTATCTATAAGATATAGGTGTATATATACATATGTGCATGCATCTACACACATAAATATGTATGCACTTATTGTGTATGTGTGTGTGTGTGTGTGTGTGTGTACATGCATATGTGTAGAGAGGGAGCAAACTGTGAAAAACCCCGATACGTTCCTCATTGCCACTTCCTTTCACTTCTTTGATGACTTTAGACAAGCCACCCCGGGCTCCCAGTTTCCTCCTTTGGCGAAGGAGGGTGTGGTGGTTTCAGGAAATCACCAGCTTCTAGTGAAGCCCCTGGCGGCTTCTCGGGGGCCCGAGTCTGACTGCCGCCACCCCAGTGGCAAACACTCGTCCTCAGAGAGTGAACCCTCGGCACGCCCAGTGCGGCTTCCGTGCTCGGTTGGTGTTGGTTCTGCAAATGAAGGGCTGGGTCATTCATTACGTGACTTAATGTTTAGAACAGCAGTGCTCGTTTGCATCTGCTGCCGCCGGCTCTTCTGGGAATTGTTCCTCTCCCCTCTTCCTCTTCAGCTTCAGAGATCATTTCGAGTGGAACAAGGTGACCTCTTGCATCCATAACATCTTGAGCGGGCAGAGGTGGGTTGAGCACTACGGAGAGATTGTCATCAGGAACCTGAATGACGATTCCTGCCACTGCAAAGTGAATTTTATAAAGGTAACCTGAGTGGCCTGGGACATGTGACCCCGGAAAGGCCTTGGCAGAGCTGGGGCCTCGGGGCACAGGTGTCTTGGGGAATTTTCCATCCCTCCTTTTGTGCCAGCAGATGTGCAGTGCGAGGGGCTCCCTGTGCCCAGCCACACCCCTCTCACTCGGGCCAGGGTCACGGTTCCTCCTGGCCCCCTTCCTTCCACCCTCGGTCCCCAGTGGTCCATCCTCCTTGCGGCAGCCAGAGGGGCCTTTTTAAAACATAAGTCATCGTCCTACGGTATGGATGGAACTTGAAGACATTATGCCGGATGAAATGAGCCAGACACAAAAGCACAAATAACGTGTGATTCCATTCGTATGGAGCACCCAGAGCAGTCAAAGTCACAGCAACAGGAAGTAGAATGGTGGCTGCCAGGGGCCCTGCGGAGGAAGGGTTGGGAAGTGATTGCTTAGTGGGTATGGAATTTCAGTTTGGGAAGATGAAAAATTTCCAGAAATATATGAGATGATGGTGGCACAACACTGTGAATGTACTTAATGCCACTGAATTATACTCTTATAAATGGTTACGATGGTAAATTTTATGTTGTATGTGTTATTATCACAACTGAAAAAAAAAAAGGAAGTCATGTCATAATTTGAGCAAAATCCTCTGACAACTTCCACCTTGATGAATAAAAGCATTCTTACACAATATGCACTCCCCACCACACCCCTCATGTACACCCACGCACGCGCGCGCGCGCACACACACACACACACACACACACACACACAGTCCTCATCCCTTCCTCCCTCACTGCCCTGTGGCCACACTGGCTTTCCTTCTCTCTTCATTTTCTTCTGCTTGGACCCCTCTCCCCACACCCTGCCACCGCCCACCCCATCTTGTCAGTCACTCTCTACGTAAACCCATTTTCTTCAAAATTTTGATTACCATCTGTAGTGAGCCTGCTCGCTATTGTTTTACCTGTTTATTTTCTGTTCCTCATACTCTCCTCCCCATTCCTGACCCCAGAAAAGCAAAGGCCTGTCTTGCTCAGGGCTGTAGCCTGGTGCCCGGAGCTGCTGCCTGGCACCCAGCAAAGGCCTGTGAGCATTGACAGGATACATGAACAGAGTGGCCTGAGGCAAAAAAAAAAAAGTGGGAAGAATCTGTTTCCCTTTTCAACCGCTTTGATTGGAGCCCTTCCACCACCTTCTCTTCCTCCTAGATTCTTTCTTGCCCTTAAAAATCCGATGCACTTAAAATGGCCTTAAAATGGTCACGCTCCTCAAGAAATCTTTGCATTCAAATAAGATCAAAACCTTGATCTTAATAAAAAGATCAAGATAAGCTGAGAGATTAGCTTCCAATTGTGGGATGTCATGTGGTACCTCTCTGTACCACCTGTCGCTGGTAGCGGACATTATGGAGAGGTAGGTTGGGGTCCTTCTCATATCCTGCAAGTCAACTGGGTTGTAGTCAGATATAACGCTAGTAGTGATTTGAGAGAAAATTAAAATGACCCTGCCTTGAAAGCTTCATCTAAGCTCTCTGCAAAAAAAAAAAAAAAAAAAAAAAAAAAAAAAAAAAAAAAAAAAAAAAAAAAAAAAAAAAAAAAAAAAAAAAAAAAAAAAAAAAAAAAAAAAAAAAAAGCAGCAAAGGGCACACTGGAGCAGGTATCTATACACCTGTGATCCAGGTGAGAGCCACCTAGTTCTCAGCATTTCCCCTAAGGAAATGTGGTTAGCTGCCATTTCTACTACCAAACTGGTACTCATCCACTTAGGACCAGACAATAGATTTTTGTAGCCATGAGAGTTGAAAAGAATTAGAACATCGGCTGGGCTTCTGGTGTCGAAAGAGCATCTGGAAGAAAGAGATGTAGCCATCACCTGTGGGGCCTGCCTGTCTCCCTCTGAGACATTCGTTGTGTTGCCAGCTTTGGATTTGTTGGTATCGCCAAGGGAAAATCTGGCTCCAGCTTCAGATTAGACTTAAGAGCCTGGACAGTATTTGTACTCCTTTTCCCCATTTCTACATGATGTGGAAACTCACTTTTTGCTTCAGCTGTAAGACGCTGCTGTGCCTCTCCCTCCCTCCCATTTTTATCGCAGACTTGGAATGAGGCAGCCTATCCACCGGAATACGGCCTGGAAATGCCACTCAACTTTATTGGTTTCCAAATACGGATTCTGTTTTGGCTGAAAATAGTACTAGGATTTTTGATTTATGGAGTAATGCCTTCTGTTCTGTCATAGAGATTTTTAGGGCAGCCTGGTAACTGGGAGATTTGGGGGAAAATCCACTCTAGAGAGTTGGAGCGCCCTCTGCTGGTCACAGCATGGTACTGTTTATGCCCACAGGCTGAGGTAAGGTGGGTGAGCAGAGCCTCTTAGACTTGGAAGGATTCAGTGTGAATATGGGTTGCATAAGGTTCCTGCAGGTTGGATGAACAGATCTAGTTTGGGGGTTAAAAAATAACAGAATAAACTTAAAATTGATTGGTTTACAGAGCAGCCTCCTTGATTAGTTTACAAAGGACTGTTCAGTTTTTTTTAGGGAAAAAATTATATGGATTACATTTCTTTTAAATTACAATACTCAGAGCCGGGGAACATTATTTCCACAGGAGGGGCGTTCAGGGACACCACACTATTCCATGGATGTGTAAGAAGCGAGACTTTCCTTCCTACATTGCATGCAGAAAAAATAGGGGAAAAAATATACCTTACACACACACACACACACACACACACACACACACACACACACAGTACCAAATGCTGGTTATTGAGTTAGTTGCAAATGATAACTAAAGGGTTAGCTCTTACTTTTTATTAAATAATTAAAAGTGTGATTTTGAAGGGAGAAAAGATAAAACTCAAAACTATAATGTTATATAGAATTATCCTTATGCTTCATTCTCTTTTCTATGTTCCCCCTCTCTTAATATCTGTCATAAGTTGATCCCAAAATAGCACACAGACAACTCTCCTTTGAATCCTAGGCAAAATACTGGAGCACGAATGCCCGTGAGATTGAAGGCACGGTGTTTGACAGGAGCGGGAAGGCAGTGCATCGGCTGTTCGGGAAATGGCACGAGAGCATCTACTGCGGTGGCTCCTCCTCGTCCGCCTGTGTCTGGAGAGCGAGTCAGTACCCGGGCCAGTCAGCCCCGGGCAGAGGGCGGGGGGCGTGGCCAGAGGAACCGCCCGTGGGCGGGCATCGGTGCCCATCAGTGCCTCCAGCCTGCTTTGAGCTCTGTTCGAGCTACCAACCCTTCTTCCATTCACCTAATCATACATAGCTCAGACTCATTCTCTTGCTTATCAACAAGACCGCAGCTGGGCCTGTAGGGCCTGTGTCCTTCATCCCAGAACAGAGCCATTGCTAATCCAGGCTCACACTATCTTCCAATCAACACACATCATTCCTGTGCCTGTATTGGGCACTAAAAAGGGATATTGGTAAAGTTCAAGAGGTCATTCTAGAGTAAGACAGAGAAAAATGTTACTGGCCAAGCATGTGACTTGAAGGTTCTACAAGAGTAGGTCTCCCCTAGATTCACCCAATACCACAAGCCACTCTGATCTATCCTGTCATTCCAGAAGGATGCTGAGCCCTGAAGCAGCAATGAGGAGAAGGGCAGGGGAAGCCAAGCCTTCATAACATGTCCACAGAGCATTTTAAGACTTTAGATCATCTTCCAGTCTGATCAATCTGTTTCCAGGTCATGGTCATCTTATCAAACCTTTGTTCAGAGAGACCACGGTTAGGATGCTTTAGACTGATCAAAAAATAATAATAATAAAATGAGGAAACCATTCTAATAGTGGCTTAAACCATTAGGATATGGAATAATACTTAAGGAGGGGGTGGTGGTCCAGGAGTTGCTGACAGGTAACTTACCTGTGTCAAGAGCACAGATCCGTGAGAGCGCATTCTGTCACTCCCAGTCTGGCAATGATGCGTCCGCTCAGGGATGTGCAACAGTTGTCATAATTCAATGTCACATCCCCATGTGACAGTTCCCCCAGCAGGGAGGAGGGAAGACAAAAGAGCTTCCTTCGCTTTTGCCTTTCTTTTCTCAGGAATGGAATATTTCCTATGATCCCCTAACAAACATATATCTTTACCTTGTGTCAGCCTGAAGTGGGTCCAAACCCATCCACACACCAATCCCAGGCAACTGGGTAGGTAAGAGCAATTCAGGTGGGTTTAGGTTCATCCCCTAGGGAGGGCACAATGCCACCTGACCAGAGCAGTTTCCCATTGGCAAGTAAGAAAGGGAGATGACATAGAGGAGGCAGCCAACATGTTTCTTCCAATGGGCAGCAGCCACATCTTCCTCCATCACAGAGGTTGCCTTGAAGCTAGAATGAATTGGCACAGTAACCGCCTTCTTAGCTTCAGAGGTTGGAGGCATGTATGAGATTCTGTGAGTGACACACACACTCTCCTTTGCTTAAAGTATGTATCCAGTCTTTCTGGATGTTACAGAAGTACCTTGATGAAAGAACACTCTATTCTTATTAATATTCTTATTGTCATCGTTATTTGCTGAGTTTATATCTCTGCCTTAACTGTGAGCACCCCTGGCCCATGTTCAAGAAAAACTGCTATCTTCACTCTAGTGGACAGAGATGGGGGTAGGTTTTCGCAGGCACATTAGGAATCGTTGGTATTATTTTCATGTTTATGATACACAGAGAATTAGACCTAGAACTTGACAGAGGGACTTCTAAAGCTTCAAAAAGTAGTCTGTAAAAAAGTTTGTGGAAAGCACTTGTGTTTGATGATATGAGCTCAGGCTATGAGTGAATTTATTAGTCTACATCTGGTTTATCCAATATGTAAATTTAGGTATTTTTAGCTGGTATTCAAGTTAAGGCAATACATCCACATTAATCTGCTTGGGCTGCTGGAACAAAATACTACAGACTGAATGGCTTAAACAACAGAAATTTGCTTTCTCACAGTTCTAGAGGCTTAGAAATCAAAGATCAAGGTCTTAGAAAATCTGGGTTCTGGTGAGGGATCTCTTCCTGGCTTGTGGACGGTCTCCAGATCTGGAGCCCACAGTTCTGGCCACATCTAACTTCCTCGGAGGCCCCATCTCCAAATATAGCCACACTGAGGGATAGAGCTCAATGTATGAATTTTGGGAGGACACAAATATTCGGTCCATAACATTCTACCCCTGGTCCCCCAAATTGATGTCCCTCTTACATGCAAAATATATTTTTTTTCTATCCTAACAGCCCCAAAAGTCTTAACTCATCTCAGCTCTAAAGTCCAAAGTCTCATCACAATGTCATCTAAATCAGGTGTGGGTAAGACTTGAGATGTGATTTATTCTCTCTAGCTGTGAGCCCACGAAACCAAAATGTGCTCCCCAAATTCAGTGGTGGGACAGGCCTAGTGATAGACATTCCAAAAGCGAGAAAGGAAAGAAGGAAGAGGTGACAGGCCCAAGCAAGCTTAAAAGTAGCAAGGAAAATGCCATTCGATATTAAGTCTCCAGAACAATCCTCTTTGGTTCAACGCCCAGCCTTCTGGGCCCACTGGGGCACTGGCCCTGCTCCCACAGTCCCCACCCACAGCAAGTGGTGGCAGCGTGGCATGTTGAGGCTGCAGCAGTGGCCTCACCCTTTGAAAGGTGAGGCAGCCTTGCCCCCTGGGTCTGTGTAGTCCCGGCCTGTGGTGGGAGCGGCAGCCTGATGATCTCTGAGTCATCTTCACTTTCAGTCATTCCTCTCTTTCCGTGAAGGATAACACGTGTTCACAGCCGGATAGTTCTACAGTCCCATCCTGTAATATACCAATGGTCCAACAGTCTGTTGTTCTGTCCCCTTTGGTTCTAGATGGCAGTGTTTCTGCCAGTGCAATCCATCTCAACTCCTGGCCTCTGCTGAGATGGTCTTAAATTAAAATATGTGAGATTTAAAGAAGCAAGAGTTAGTGAGAAGAAGGGCAGGTATTGACCACTTGCGAGGGGTTCAGCACTATTTTAGGTACTAGACAGAGTTTCAGAATTTAACATCTCTTAATGATATGAAAAATTCTCGAGAGTGACAGTCTTGTTAGTCAGGAGAAGTAGACCTAGAGTTCTTTTTATCATCTTTATTTGTGTAATAAATTATTTTTAGAGCTGAAACAGGATAGAAACTTTACAGTGTTTTATAAATTCACTGTATGACTCCACAAAGGAGGCCTTACCCTTGTAGGTAGAAGAAAACTTACAGAGGAGAAAATTTATGGAGAACTATTCAGCTCTTTATTTGCTAGCCAGACTCTTGTAATAGAATTGGAAGCGTTTAGAGCTGGGAGAGAAAAATTATAGCTGGTCTGAGATGAAAAAAGGTGAAGGAATTAAAATGTAATGTAAATGAAGTACAAGTTAGGGATGAATGATCTCTTTTTTTTTTTTAGATCCCATGCCGAAAGGCTATGAACAATACTATGGCTTCACACAGTTTGCACTAGAATTAAATGACATCGATCCCTTGTGTGTGTCTTCATTACCACCTACCGACACCCGATTCAGGCCAGACCAAAGGTAAGGATTTCTTAAAGCTCTTTATCTCCAGAGATGTAAAATGTTTTATAAAAAGTCCTATTAACAACTCCCAGGTCACTAGAGGAGCCTGAGAGAGAGAGAGAGAGAGAGAGAGAGAGAGAGAGAGAGAGAGAGAGAGAGAGATAATGTCACCAGGAGTAGAGGCCCTAGGGGACTTGAAGCAATTATCTGGAAGGAATGCAGCCCAGCTTAGATCTATGTGTGGCATGACTTTTATTCATCAGTAGAGCCCCAGTTCTATTGAAATATCAGAAAAGCGTTTATTTCTCAGAGTTTAACTGCATACAATAGATACTGTCCATTCAAAAGAGGAAAAAAGCATCTGGCTCCCCTGACCCCTTGAATTTAAATTATTTTGATGCCCTGAGACCTAAGATCTGATTCTTTGTTTGCTGCTAACAAGCCATGTGGCAGATGATAAGCCTCTTCATCTTTCCCAGCCTCAGTTTCCAACTCTGTAAAATAGAATGAATAATCTCTTCCCTAAGGTCTTTCTAATAAGACTCAAAACCTAGACAGGGAAAGAAAAGTAAAATATGGCTTTATTTTTTTTTAAAAAGTACAATACCACCCTTCTTCATGACAAAGTAAATACAATATATACCCAGAGTCAAAAGATAAATGACAAACTGAGAAATCTCTATTTGCAACTCTGCATAAATTGGTTCTAGAAATTAAGGTCAACGCATTAAAAAAAAAATGGACATAGGAAAATGGATATTTCACAAAATAAGGAAGGCAGATAGATAGCCTTTAAACATATGGAAAGATGCTCTGTCTCACTCAAATAAATGCAAAATTTTTAAGCCACATTGACATATCATTTGTTTGAGGTGCCTAAGACTATGGGGAAAAGACAGTCTAAGAACATTGATGGTGGGAATCTAAATTGCTGTAATCCCCATAAAGGGCAGTTTGGTTATAGCCATATTACAAATTCACCCTTTCACTCAGCAATGTCACTTCTAGAAATTCCTTCTTATGGACTTTACTAACCCACATGCAAAATGGCAGGTAAACATGGTCCTCGTAGCTTATTGCAACATTAAAAAAGTGGGAACATCCCAAATGTCTAACAGTAGGAAATTGTTTAAACAAATTCAGGTGTCTCCACACAGTTGAATATTCTGCCACTATTAAAAAATGAAATGCCTGTATGTTACCAAGAAAGATCTCTGAGATATATTGTTAAGTAAAAAGTAAAACAAAACAAGAAACCAAGGTATAGACACTATGTGTCCCATGCTGCCATTTATGTTTTAAAAATGGAGGGAGGGGTGAGACTACGTATTAACGTTTGTGTATATACATATCAAGAATCTCTAGAAGAATGCGCTGGAAACTACCAGTGCATTACCCGTGGTGGAGACAAGGATGAGAGGGAGACTTCACCCCAGATTCTTTTTTAAAGACATGATTTCCTGCACCATGTATGTATCACCAATTCAAAATATCTTCCCTAACTACCTCAAAATATGGTTCTAAGGCGTGGAGGAGGGGTCGTATGTCTAGGGACGCATTTGGAATATCCAGGTTGGACACATACAATATCAACAGTAATGACTGTTATATTTTCATTGAATTCATAGTTCTTTTTTTTTACCCTCAATGCCTCAGGTTTCTGGAAGAAGGGAACCTAGAAGAAGCTGAAACCCAGAAGCAAAGGATTGAACAGCTACAGAGGGAAAGGCGGCGGGCCTTGGAGGAAACCAGCGTGGAGCACCAGCCTCGGTTTTTCAGGTGCGTGCCCCCGATAGGTCCTGGCGACACCTGATGTTTCCGGTTTCTCGTCACATGACGAGAGTGAGCAGGTATGTCCCCTCCCCAAGTAAGAGCGGTCTGGAGATTTTTCCTCTTCAGAGTGGCCCGATTTTCTACGGACACCTGGCTCTAGACTGTCCCCCGGCCTGTCCCCTGCGGCAGTGGTGTCTTCCTTTTTTTTTGGCGTCCTTCATGCTTTCCCAGAGCTGTCTCTCAGAACCTCGCCCCAGGAATCTGCAGAGGAACTGCTCAGTGAGTGCTTGTGGCAGAAGCAAGGAGACCACCCTACCCTTACGCCCAGTACCAGGCCAGCTTGCTAAATCCGTGTCTGAACTTGGTCACCCACTTGGGTGTATTTTACACAGCGACAGAGATGATGAATGGCCACCCAAATGGCAAGTCCACGTAATCTGATTTTGACCTGCGGAAAAGCCTCTACACTTTGGCTTGGGTTTAGAACATTTATTCTTTGCCAAGAAAGTCTTGTTAAAAATAGACCTGAAGCTGTAGAAGGGGCATCAGAGAGCATCAGCCCTTCACCGCTCTCTGATTTTAACTGAGAAGAAATGAAGCCCCAGGAACAGAGGCAAAGGACCCAGTGGAAGGTTCTAGATCGAGGTCTGGCTCTTTGACTACCACGCCAGGGCTCTGTATGGTTTTAGGGGTTTTGTTATTTATTCATTTCTTAAAAATCAACATTAAAACAGGCACATGTAAGAGAACATTTTGATGATTGCCACATGGGAGGGCAATGAGGAGGGTGGGTGAAGAGGAAGAGGATTAGAGGTACAAATTGGCATTTGCAAAACAGTCACAAAAATGAAAAGTATAGTGTAAGGAGCAGACTCAATGATATTGCAGTAATGTCATTGGTGTTGGATGAGTACTATGTATGGTGTTGGATGAGTACTAGACTTATCAGGGGGATCACTTTGAAAGTTACATACGTGTCTAATCACCATGTCATACACCTGAAACTAATATAGTATTGTATGCCAACTCTAATTGAAAAATAAGAAATATTTTTAAGGTATATTAAAATTTTTTTAAAAGAATAAAAAAAAAAAAGGGCACACCCTGAAGTTGCTTAGGGAAATTTTTTGGTTGATATGGTTTTTTAATGAGCAACAGAAACACTTCTGGGAGGAATTCATTACTACTCTATCACAGCAGCAATAAAGTATGTGTTCCAAAACAGCAAAATGACAAGAAGTAATGTTTTCTCCCCAAAATATAATGCTTTTTTTTTCTTGGAGTTCATGTGGATTTTGCCAGATTTCTTCTGATCATTTCCACAAACTCAGGATGTGAGCTATTGAAGAGCAGCTGGCCGGCATTTCATACCAAAATGTTCATAACTTTGTTTAAATATTTTAAAAATAAGACCTTAAATTATCTTTTGGAAAAGGCAAGGGATAGATAGCTACATGGAGAGATTAACAGCCTTTAAGACTGATTTACTGATCAACTGATAGATTTATGCATATATCCTTAAGTAAGTCAACTCTTTTTCCCCCCCATAAATTACCTAGTGTCATTTTTTTAAATAAGGGAAATCTACATTTATGAACATGTTCAGTACAGTATTTTTTAGGATCATTAAAAATTGTGGGTGACCAAACTGTCTCAAAGACTAGGTAAGGGGATTTGGCAAGTTGATCTGACATGAAGGCATCAAAGATGGCTTCACGAGGTATGTGGAGCGCCACGGGAGACAAACGAGCCTTGACGTGCACAATGTGACATGCCGTGGAGGTTGTTGCCGCAAGCATCTGCGAATCCTTGTGGAACAGAAAAGGGCTGAGAGCAGCTGCGGCTGGGTGCCCGTGGCTCTTTTTCCTTTTGATTGTCTATAAAATTGTCAGAGTATTGGAGGTGGCCAATAAAAAGTTGGAGAGAAGGCAAGAGTTTCTTATCAGCAGGAAGATGATGGAGGGGCACAGGGGGCTCGAATGTGTCCACTGACATCACCGAGGAGCGATAAAAAATATCCCTGGGAATTTCTACAGCTGGGGTAGAATCGGGCCTCTCTGTCTCATGGTAAAATACCCAGTGTGCAGATTGGCTCGTTTTAAACACATCCCTTTACTGGAATAGGGTAAAAGTAGGGGGAAAAAAATTCTGTGTTCCTGGAAGTATAGAGAAACAAACAGGCACTCTCCACTTTTGCTTTGAAAACAGATGACAATATCAGTCACAATCACAAATTACAAATACACATGTCGGTTGATAGAACGACCTGAGCCACCTGGTCGAGTTTAGCTTTCATGTAGTTACACCCAAGAAAGTGGCTGTCTTCTCACAGAAGCGCCGTTTTTGGCAGCTTCCAATGTTGAGACAGACATCAAAGCCAGAAGAAACGGACCAGTTTGCAGGCTTCCGGTTTCCCCACAGCTCCAGCACTGGGTCGTTAGGGGAACTGCATGCACACTGGAATGATGGTGGGGTGAGGGGTGGCGCAGGGGAGGGAGAAGGAGAGAGAGACTAGTACTGCGTTTTCAAGAGCCTTCAAGAAATTCTTTCATCTTTCACAGGAAATCCGACGATGACTCTTGGGTGAGCAACGGCACCTATTTGGAACTTAGGAAAGATCCTGGTTTTTCCAAACTGGACCATCCTGTCTTGTGGTGAAAAAGGAAAAACACGATTCATCCTTGTACTTCTTCTGTGTTTGCTTTCTCAAGCCACAAACCTGTGTCTATATATTTAGAAGATATTATCTAGAATAATCACTCGTGCTTAGCTTAGTGTTGTATTTAAGTGTATATTTTCTTCGGTGGGTTTCTTTACAATTTCAGAGGCTATCACGATTGTTTATATGAATGTAGAACACCTTGATATTTCTTTTTATACATAAACTATTTAATAAAAATGAAAGATTAAATGTTAATGTGTAGGTTGAAAAAGAAGCTTTAACACTAAAGGTTAGGGAAATTCAAATTTATGCCTTATTAAATTATGTTGGAGAAAACAAATCCATCTCTCCCCAGTGCATTAAGAAATAAGAATACCCAGGGTTACTCACCCACGTACGTGTAAGCTACCCAAGTTTAATTTGGTAGCTCAGATCTCTTGTTGCTTCAGACAGCTCTTGAATTGCTCACACAGAACAATTCTGCTGGTGCTGGAGTCTGAAGAATATTTGCATGTGCGTTTTGGTGGTTGAGAGGATGGTATAAGTTTAGCGGAATGTATGTTTTTATATAAGATGCATATAGCACCTTCTTGAAGAGGAAGCATTTGAGCTTACCCTTCCCTATAGTTTTATTGCCTTATGTGCACAATCGTACCCTGTTACTCAGAGAAATTATCGTGAATCCAAGAAATTCCTATTAATTAAACATCATCATGAAATCCCAGAGAGGCGGTAGATAATTTCTCCTGGGCGAGAGCTGAATCCCAGCTTGTTGGATCACATCTCTGTTGAGTGTGGGAAGTCCCAGTTTAGTGTAAAACACGAGCACATTTACACAAGCAGTTAGACTTTGTAAAAGTTTCGCAAAATAACTGATTGTTTTAAAATACTGTTTTGGTATTTCCTACCTCTTAATAAGCATCGTATTTTAGATCTTGTGTAAAAAGTTTGACCATCTGCCTTATAGACTAACATAGAGAATTGATGTTCTTTCTTCGTGCTGTGTTCCGATAATGCTTTAAGTGTCTTATCCCTTTCCTACACTTTTTTCTTACTTGCATCACTCTTTTCTGAGTTTTGCAGCAGTCTTGAATAATACAGATTATGACCCCCAAAAGGGGAAACTGTCTTTTTAAATGTGTCATTTCAAATTACAATATAAGAATGTGTGCAGTAGTTAAATTGTGTTATCGAAGCAATTCCAACTTCTGCCCAGATTTCATTAAAACCAAAGCCTAATTTTTAAGCCTTTTACTCTAATATCTATAATAATTCTATGGAGTTTCAAATAAAATGGTGTAGTATAAGGATTTCTCTCCAAAACATTTTTAGATATTTAAATAGATTCAGAGCATATAGAATGCTATGGAAAAAAAATAGAATAAATAACAGGAAAAAAAAGAATGCATGATTTTTCAGTGTCACACCAAATAACCAGTAGGACAGGATTGCATTTTCAAAATGGAAAGTTGTTTAAAGAGGATCAGTAGCATATTGTGGAATCTGCAAATGACTAGCATTTTAAAAACAAAAATTGACTCATTAAATTATATTCATCCGTTCCATTTTACAAAGATGTCAAGATGAATGCAATGTGAATATCCTTCCCATTTCTAAGCAGTTAAATGACACAGTCAAATTCCTTGGTTTGTGCTTTGTTCTTTTCTTTTCAAGCATGTATCCAAATTTTGCTCGCAGACAGGAAGAAGCAGACTGTAGATTTAAGGGTACTCAAGGGGAAAACAAATCTAGTTTTCACAATGTGAAGGTGATTGCAGAATTTTAGTAATATTGACTATTAAACAGGCCTGCTCCAGAAGCTGGCTCAAAAAACAAACAAAAAACAAAAAGTACAACCCAGACAGATGCAGCTTTGTCACGCAGTATTTGGAATTTCTTTGTCTCAATGCTGTTATTTCAATTGATATTTCGCTTTATTTTGGAATCACAAGGTTAAATGAACCAAATATCATCTTTGTTACTATCTTATTTGAGATGGGGAGGATGTGGGGGATTAGAATATGATACAGAACTGTATGCAAATTTTAAAATCTGCAAGTCGTTACCAGCATCTATAAAGGGCTTTTCTGACATTTGAACAGCTTGGTGATGCAGCCTGATATAATCTTAAAATTACCTTGAGGGGGAAATGGCTTCTTTTCTCCTTCAGTCTCCGTTTTCGAAAGCACCTTCCTACTAAAATTTGTAACTGAATGGCATTTTATATTTCTAAGATGAAGAAAACAGAAACACACTATTGTTTGGGAAGAAATGAGGTAAAATCTAATTTTCTGGACTTTGAATCCCTCGATTAAATAATGCTAATCTCTGTACCGTTTGAGATACACGTTTTAAGCTCCATTTTATTCCTAACAGTCCATCCTAAACTTATGGTGAATGACACAGATCTTCTGGGAAGCGGGACTTTGTGCAGTCTCCCTCCCACATAGCCGTGGCCACTACCCCAAGACAAAGATCTGTCTAAAGAAGAGCAGCTCACTTCCTTCCCCGGGCTCCAAAGCCTGGATTGGCATTTCCCCGAGTCAGATGTATTAATGAAGTCTCAGTGCAGCTTCTCTGTACAGTTCACCTGCAGGAAGCCAGGCTGGTGCTGGTACTAATTACCCAGAGTTCACTTTAGGACAGCAGTCTAGCTGTCTGTCTATCAGGCCCCCGGAATGCCCCAGTCAGCTCCACAGTCTCCACGTGCTTCCTCTGGGACACTCGAGGAGAAAACAATATACAAACCAATTTTTTAAATGTTTACTTCCTTTGGGCTGCTGCTTTCCTCATGCTCTACTTTTAATGACTTCCCACAAATCCTTTGCTTGGGCTTCACGTGTTGTCCTTCTTTATGATGAGGTGTCTTGTTCTACTATTAACAATGTCACTCCTAAAAGAGAAATAATAAGCTACGAAGTTTTTATTTGGCTGTTGCACCTTGCTGTGGGTCTTCTACACATTCCCTAAGTCATTGATGCCTTCCAGCTATCGTAGAATTTCCTGAGACCTTTTAGTTATGAGTAGAAGCAATAAGAAGCTGTTCTTATGACCTTAGGAATAATATAGTTCCAGTGTATTAACATCATTTATGTGAATCTTTAATTTTGATATTAACATTGGCATAAATCTATTTTTGCTACCAGATGATAGCTATTTTCACGTGCTCAGTTCTTTTCTGTGTTCTATTAATCTGTTACTCAGTATTAGTCTTCATTTTTCTGTGCTGAAAATATGTATTCCATAAGTATCTGCAAATCGTGACCGTCTGAAGTGCAGACCGTATTCTGAAACTGGTTTTGGGGAAATGCAAAGATCAGAAGTTGCTCATTTATTTTATTCGTGATGATTTTTATCTTCCTCTGTTACCCTCAGAGGATAGTATTTTTTTAATGGCTATTTGTAAATCTTCCATCTAACCATTTACAAAATTATTTTCTGTTTAAATCCTACCCTTTCACCCACGCCCCTCTGCCTCTCCCAAAAGCTCCCCCAAAAGACGAATTTGTTTATCCCCCTCATGCAGCTAGTTGACTGAATAAATAACATGGAAAAGGCCACCTTTGTCTTTGTTTTTTTCAGGTTAATGTGTAAATGTGGCTGCTGAAATTGGAGAAATCAAGATTCTGGCCTAGGCTGTTTTGAGGAAGAAACACTCCAAACACACCCAAACACACCCAAAGTGGTGGGGGCTGGAAATAATATCCTGGGACGTAAAGAAACTTGGAAACCATAAGTCGCCATACTTTTGTTCCCAACATTTTTAAGGCACACTACACACGTAGTTACCTTAAGCCCTTAGCACTGAGGACCTGACACAGCCAGAACCCCACGCAGTCCCCAAGGAGCCCCATCTGTTATCCCCACATGCTGTGGAAATAGCATTATTTTCTGAGTTTCCCAATATGAAGAAGGAAAATTCTGACTATTCATACCGACCTAATAGCCCTAACGAAGAACTGACTCATAGAATTTCCTAAGTTGTGTCATTTGCAGTGCCAAAGACACTTAGCCTTCACTAAAGTTCCATTTGATTCAGTTGATACATTTATGATGTTACACAATGCACAGGATTACAGTTACACATATAAAGTCACATCTCTGCATCCCTAAAAACACTAGAGACAACCCAAAGCAATTAGTAAAAATGGATTAGATTCTGGCTTAAAAGAAAACTAAGCTATAAAAAGACACTTTGAGGACAATTAGTGAAGCTTGCATATAAACATAATGAAATTATTGCTAATTTTCATATCTGCATTGTGATATTGCCCATTCATGTGAATCAAATCTGCCATCGAAGGAGGACCATTATCCAGCTTTATTCAAAATCATGTGTTATGAACACTGAAGGAGATCTTAAAAGGCAGTCTCAAAATATTTTAACACGTTGTCCATCTCTGGAATAGTATTAAAGCATCCTAAGGTGTCGACTTTGAGGAGGCAATAAAATTTGGAGCCACAACTTCCAGACCATTAGTTTACAAACTCAGTCATATGACCTTCGAGTCTAACCGGTGGCATACCAACATTAACAGAGCTAATGCCGTCGGTGACCAGCAAATCAGGACATCAGTGTCCTAGCTGACCAGTCAAGGTTGTCTCATTACGGATATAGTAGTCGGTAACAGCCACAGTGCGTGAAGAAGGCTCCGTAATAAAGGATGCCCAAGTGATGCTGTGGGAGGTGATGGCGCTCAGCCAGGCTGCAGTCAGAGGTGGACCTCAGTGAAGAGAATGAGGACCTGGCAGCCAGAGAGGGCTGGGGGAGGGGGAGGCATCCCATGTGACTCATGGTTCCTCTCCATGCCAGTTAAACCACAATGCTACTTCCCAACTAGCCTCACGGTGAAATGTACGGTGTGTCACAATATCTACAGTTTCCTCAGCCTGGAGGCATGAGACTAAGTGAGGGGGCGGGGAGTGGAGGCCCAAGCGGACCAGGGGTGGCCAAGGAAATTGCGCTCGAGGACCCCACTCCTCTCTCTACCACAAGATCACATAAGCTGCCACCTCTAGTGTTTCCCCTACCCACTCCCACCCCTGCCCCATGTACCACCCAAACAATCTTTGTGAGGAAAAGGGAGGCTGAGTCCGAAGAATCTGAAAGGTCAATCACCTCTCCAGAAGCATTACCAGAGCAGATTACCTAAAAGATATGATTAGACTAAATTTCTTTATTTTAACTTTTTTGTTATGGAAAATCATATATAAAACTTCACCTTTTTAACCATCCTTAAGTGGACAGTTCAGCGGCATCAAGTGCATTCCCGCTGTGTGAGCATCACTTGCTCACTGAAGTTCTGTACCCATGTAGACTAAGCTTTAAACAAAATTGGACCTTGAGTGAATTTCTTTCTTGCTAACCAATAGGGGAAGGGCTGGCCAGGAAGATAAGATCAGTTATTGACCAACAAGATGAAAGCATTATGCCTTCCTCACTTGTGAACTGTAGTGTGAGTTACAGTTTTGCAACCTGCTGCAGAAGAGCCCCCCAGAGTCATTTTGGCAAACCTCACTTAACAGAATAGTTTGCCGAGGACCAGAGGTTAAGTGACTTGACCAAACTCTCATAACTCGTAATAATAGCATTATTGGACTATGAGCGTGTGTTTTACTTGTTTCCCAACCCAGCTCCTTCTGCTACAGAATGAGATGCGAGCACTGAGGTCCCAACACCCTCGTCCCTTCCAAGTTTCAGTACTTGTTATTTAGTTTTTGTTCCAGAAGTTTCTTCAGTCCTTTGACCCTGACACAGCCAATGCAGTGATTGGAAAAGAAGCACGGGATGGGACTTGGGAGACCTCATTCTAGTTAGTGGCAAGACATTAGGTAGGTCATTTACCCTCTGCACACCTCATTTAACGCCAACAGCAAATGGGCAGATTATCATTGAAGCTCTCTCTATGCTGCCACTCAGTAATCTCAAGATGAGGTGGAAATGTTCTTCGGTCCATCAACAAATATTCATGAAACCCAAACACGTGCCAGACACAGCCTCTGAGCTCACGGAGCTTACCTACAGATTTCAGAATCTGCCCTAAATGATTCTTTTCTGTTTTATCCTAAAAATGGGGATTATTTTGGCCATATGGAAGAATTACATGGCCTAGTTGGAAAATGCTGTCAGCTTCTGAATCATTGTGTTTTTGGTGGAATCAAACTTATCCAAGAGTGAACAGTGGCTGCAAAGCCTGTCGATGGGGTACTTTGCCTGTACATGTTCATCCAGACAACAGTACAGGGAATATAGGAGAGAGAGAGGGAGGGGGAGAGAAAGAGAGAGAGAGAGAGAGAGAGAGAGAGAGAGAGAGAGAGAGAGAGAGAGTCAAGTTTCTGCTCTTCTGAAGCTTAGGGTCTAGTGGGGCAGAGAAAGTGCTGTGGAGAAAAATATACAAGGACGCTGGGAAGGACGACTAGAGGATATGGCTCTTTCGTGTTATATAGAGTGGTGAGGGAAGGTTTTGCTGATCCAGGACTTGAAGAGACTTGAAGGAAATGAGAAGGAGGAGCTTTCCGGGCTAAAGGAATGGCAGCTGCCAGCCTGAAGCAAGGGCGCGTCCAGGGCAATGAGAAAGGCGGCCTGTGCGGGAGCAGCATGACTGGGAGTAAATCAAAGTTAGGGCTGTGAGGTGCTTGAGTCAGAGGGCTTTGTTTCCACTCTGAGTGAGATGAAAAGTCGATGAAGGGTTTTGAGCTGAGGAGTGGCATGATTTGACTTCTGATTTTAAAGGGTCATCTGGCTGCCTGGCGGGGAATGGGGCCTCAGGCCAAAACAGGCAGCCGAGCTCGAAGGTGACCACCCTCATGCAGAGAGGGATGTGGTGGTTTGGACCAGAGCCGAAGTGGAGGCCGAGGGGAGCAGGCATCAGCGGGGTGGGCTGACGGGTTGGATTTGGGATGTGGGAGAAGGAGAGAGGTCAGGGGTGATTCCAAGTTCTGTGGCCTGAGTGACAAACAGGATAGAGTTGCCGCGAACTAAGATAAGGACAGCGATGACTAGAGCAGCTCTGGGTGCTCTGGTGAAAAAATGAGGTGGTGACTTTTTACAAAAGGTGCTCTCAAGCAGGCTGCTGGTTATGCAGGTGGAGCAAAAGGTAAGGCAGCAGGTTTGTGTGTTCAGACCCTGCACGTCTGAATGAAGAAGAGACAGGCCCTCGGCCATCTCCTGAGAGAGATGCTCCAAGCCTTCGGAACATCGCTCCTGACGAAAGTGATTCTGTACACCTGGGACTTCAGGCCATGCTGATAGTTTCTGCTGCAAAAGTGATTTATAGAGGAGGTTTAGCGCCAGGCTGTGTCAGTGTGACCTCTGCAGGGGCTGGACACTAAGGACCTAGGATCAGCCTCATTCATGGGTGCTCCACGCCAGTGTGACCGACCCTGGACACCAAGGCTTCCCTGGTTGACAGTTCTCTGGACATGTTTTCACATAGAGTTGCAGGGCTGTCTAATGTGAGAAATCTTCCTCTGTGTTCCTCCCCCACATGGCCGTGGGGGCTGAGTCCTGCTCAGCCTCCCTGTGAAGTCCCCTTAGCCCACAGCCCTGCTTGGACCAGGCCCCCATCAGTCCTTGCCTCGCTGGACAGAGTCCCTGTCTGCAGTCCCGACTCCTCCCCATCCATTCTCTAAGCTGCAACCCGATCGATTCTTCTAAGCTCTAGTCATATCATGAATCTCTTTGTAGTCGTTCTCTGCTCCAGCACCTCAGCATGGCGTGTATGTAACAGCCGTCACAAGCCTAGCCTTTCGAGTTAGAGAGATTGGGTTGGAATCTTGGCTCTGCTGTTCTGAGCATCCGTTTCCTTAGTTTTTAACTGGAGTTAAGCCCCGAGCGTTGCTGTGGGGGTCACTAGTGGCTGCCATGTCCTGAACTCTCTTCTGTGCCATTCACTAGTCCAGGGATCATCTAACACCCCCACTTGACCTGGGAGGAAAGTGAGACCTCGCTGAGGTAAGTTGCTCGCAGTCAACCTCACACCTGAGAAGCCAGAATTCAAATGCTTCTAGCATCTAAACTAGCAGCGCTCAAGAAGTGGCTTGGGGACTCTGACGACCCATTCATGGGGAGAGCAAGGTCTCAAATATTTTCATAACATTGAGACACTGCTTGCCTTTTTCTATTCATTCTCTCGCAAGCGGGAGGTGGAGTCTTTCAGACACGTAAGCTACGTGACATGTCATGTCGAGTGCAACAGGTTAATGCAGAAGCAGATGTGGAATCCAGCTGTCTTTTGTTTTTTTAAGCCATGCATGAATGTAAAAATGGCAATGCTGTTCTCCCCTTTAATTTTTCTTTGTTTTGGTTGGCTACAGCTCTGTTTCATTAACATGTTTTTATCTTAACATATAATGGGTTTATTACCAGTATTTTAAATGAAGTCATGTTCCTAAATTTCTCAGTTTGAATTTCTAGTATAGTAACTACCAGTAGATGGAACGTATATAAATAAAAGCTCTCTGAGGTCGTCTATAATTTTTAAGAACATCAAGTTTCTTTTAAGAGCACGCAGTTGTTAAGAGCGTATTTGGTCTTGAGACCAAACAATGTGAGAAACGCAGCACTAAGCACTGAGTTGTATTATGTAAATTGCTTATCAGGTGCCTAATGGAGGATGAAGGCTCGATAGATGGTAGTCTCTACTATTTTATAGGGCACTGTGGATGAATTATTAATTTACTGACCTGTGACTCTGCAAGGCCTTATTTCTCATCACTTACCCCCAGGCACGGTTCTCTCCTGTTTCGGCAAACTGCCTGTGGTCTCAGGTGCCCGTACCTTTGCTCACTAATCCTCCCCCGCCTCATCTACCTAACTCACACCTCCTCCCTCTTAAGCCTCAGCTTGAGCGTCTGCATCTTATAGAAGCCTTTCTTGAGGTAGGCCCTACGGTTCTAACTGCCTGTTCAATGATCTTCCCATTGAACCCTACTGATTTGGGCAGAAAGTCACAGAAAATTCATTGATATCCTTGGAAAGGGGATAAAGAGGAAATTTTGTTACTGCCCATTCAGTGCACTTGAGAAAGAGGCCTTCTTTCTGTGTATAGCAATATCCAATCACTAGAAAAATACATGCAAGAAAGACCTTGGGCCAAGCCCATGCTTCTCAAAGTGTGGCTTTGACCCCTGCTACCAGGTCACAGAGATGCACATAAATATGCAGATTCCTGCCCCCACTTGCCACCTACTGAGTCAGGCTCCCTGGGGACAGGGCCTGAGAACCTGATTCTTTTAAATAAAGTCTTGTGTTGATTTGGTGATTCTTAAACACAGCCAAGTTTGAGAACCACTCTTCTCGTTTCTTCTTCGTTCCAGAAGAGCTGCTATGCCCCCCACCGGGGAGACAAAGATGCCAAAGACGCTCTTCTGCTCGCTGTGGAGCCTACGTTCTCCGGGAGGGTTATATCACAGTGAGAGAGGAAATAACCTGCCATGAATAGTGACTGTGTGTGGAAATGTAGCAAAAGAAGGAGCTGGTTCTGTTGGAAAGGGAATCAGGGAAGATTTCAGAGATGTGACATTAGAGTTGGCTCGAATGGTCATTTTTAGGCAGAGAAGGACAGCGAGGGTATTCTGGGCAAGGAGAAGACTGTGTCCAATGGAAAGGAAGCCTGAAAGTATGTGGCACAGACTTAGAAGGGCACAAAGCCATCCGGCATCCTTGCCTTGACGTTATGTTCAATCACAAAACTTCCTGCACGCTGATTTGGCTCCATAGCTGCTGGGTATTGGATGTACAGTGAAGGTGAGTTTTCCAGACAGTGAAGAGAAATTTGTGCGTCCTGCATTACAAACCAATAAACCAATACCCCGCTTTATATATTGATGTTTGGTTAGGGTGTTTCAATACCCCAGCATGTGTCAGGTGTCAAAATTAAGTTTCTAACCTGTAACACGAAGGCCCTCAGTGTGATTTCACAAGTATGAACTGTCCCATGAGGTCTGTGGAGAAGCAGCTGAGCCCTCTGACCTCCAGGGGCAGACACTGTGGGTTGTTTACCAGCCACCCCTTCGTCCTCCTCTTTCCTCACTAATAGAACTTTGGTTCTGTTCGGACATGGGCAGCACCATGTATGGGCAGCTCCACAGCCCAGCATCTTGATCAGGCTAAGCTTGTAGGACAAGTCCCCTTCTGCCCGTGATGGACAGCAATGCACACGCCGGCCAGTGAGAGGAGAAGAGAAACCTGATGGCAGCTTTGGAAACACTTTCCACAGTCTTGCAAAGAGACGAGAAAGGGGACCATCTCTTTCCCAGCCTGGATTGTTGTTTGCATGGGTTGTTTCTGCAGTCATCCTCCAACTAGGATGAGGGCAGCCTGAGGACGCTGCCAGGGGGATGAGAATGGCAGTGAGGAGTGGCGGAAAGATCTCAGGTTTTGGATGATGGTGCTGAGGTCTCTGCATCAGCCTCCCAGGAACCACTCTACCTCTGCACGTCTCGATACCTTTGTTCGTTAGGCCATTGTTTTGTTAGGTTTTTCTGTTTTTTTTTTTTCCAGATGAATGCACACTAAGGACACCCCATCCACACAGACACCCACAAACGTAACATACCATGCACAACCCAAACTGAGATTAAGGCATCACAGGGAACGTAGGGGCAGCCTTACTCTTGGGCCTTCAGAAACTGGAATATATTTATGGAACTAGGAAGTTATTCAGAATCCCACTTACTTCTATAAATAAGATGATCTTTCCCTCCTCCAGAACAGGTTAACTAACCCCGCTCCTTCTCACCTCTCGGCCGCTACACATATTGTTCTGCAATTAATTAACCAGCAGCTTTCTTACTGTAGCATCTTTTCTCTCTCATGGCTTCCTCTTGCTCTTGTTTCTGCTGCCTATTTTTTCTCTGAGTATCTTTCAGCTTCTGCAACTGACTAACTTTATGTATCCACTTTTCAGTACTTTTAGGAAAGGGTCACATCCTGTAGGTAAGGATGTCACGTCAGTCTGTCTCATCAGCTACCGACAACACTATAAATTGACTGTACCTGGGTCATAGTTCCAGCCCCGGCCCACCCAGCTGAGGCCTAGGTGGAGGGTCACATGGTACCAGCATGACATTTATGCAGAAAGTGCTGCTTAGAAGGGGGTTGTGGAATATGGCAGACTTCACAATAGGAATGTGAAAGTCCCTATTATTTGTTCAGTATTATGGCAGCTCGCCAGATGTCACTCATATTTATTCTCCTCTCAGTCCAAAATAATAGGAGTTTTGTCTGGGCACATGGTTACCCAGCTGATGACATTTCCCAGACTTTCGCTGGGTGTGGCCATGTGACCATATTCTGACGATAAAGTTGTGAGCTGAAGTTGTATATGCAGCTTCTGGGTTGTGTCTTTAAAATGAGAGAACTGTGCCTCCTTCTTTGGGGGCTGCTCATGGGAATAATGATGGAAACTGGAGCAGCTGTTATCACGTCCATGTGGAAACTGTCCATTGCCAAACCAACACGGCCGATGGACCCTGGGACCCAGCATCCACGGGCACCAACTCGTCTTGGTTTGTCCAGGACTTTCCAAGTGTTAGCAGTGAAAACCTGCAAGTCCTTGACAAACTGGGACATTCGGTGTCCCCACACCACCGAGCCACTGCACTAGCTCTGGACTGTCTACTTAAACTCTTGTGAGAGAAAGAGCAAAAAACAAGCAAAAAACAAAAACCCACACCCCTTCCATCTTGATTAAGCCACTGTCCTTGGGGGTTTCCTTGTTTATATCACCATATCCTGTCTGTAATGAAGACAAATCGGCTTTTGGCATTGCTCAGCCTGAGGTCTGATGCCCCTCCACTGGGCTGCCAGCCCCCACGTCTGGTCTTCCGTGTTCGGGTTCCAGCCTCTCGTCACAGAGGCTCCTGGGGTGGGGCTGAGACCTGATGGGCCTGATGGACTCTACCCTGATCCATCCCCTTGGATTTCTCCTTCCTTTTCTGAATAAGAAGTGACTTTTTGAAACCTGTTGACTAGTCCATGCTAACTCCCCTACATAAATGCACAAATATGTATATGTACACGCACGTGTACACACACACACACACACACACACACTCACACGCACACACACACACTCACACGAACACGCGCGCCTTCTCTCCCCCATTTTATGATACTCAGCCTTTCAGAGGGAGCATTTGTGCAGAAGCTAGAGTGTATTCAAGGGTGAAATAGATTTCTTTTTTATTTTTTTAAAATCACACAATACGTGTTCTTGACAGAAAAAATTAGAAAACGGAGTTGAGTTTCATAAACTTTTTTTTTTAAGGCAAAATAAATGGGAACAATACAACTCAGTAGAATTTAATTCTCTTTGGCGGCACAAATGACAGCACTCGGACAGAAGGACACTTGGGCAGCTCTGATTTTCTGGTGTGGGTGGGGAGTGCGCTTCTTGGGAGCAGAGCAGTTCAGGCTCACAGACAAGATATGGCTTTGCAAGGACAGTGCCAGCAGGAGTTGGTGACCCTCTGTATCTCTGAGTTTTTTCAGAAAAGCCCCAGTTTCAGTCCCTACCTTCTGTCCCTCGGAACCATCTGAAAAACCCCAAAGTTTCAATGGTTTGATCTCAGCTGCGTTTTCTACCATGCTTCCTGTTCCCCAAAGTACCCCTAAAATCTGTGGTCGCAACACGGGTATGGTTTGGATTCAGGTAACACACGAGGCCAGATTTTGATTGCTCTGTAGACGTGCTACAGGACTGTCTATGTGGGTGCTTTCAGGGTGTCCAAAGTTTGTGGATCAAGTAAAATATTTTTTCCATTTTTCATGTATCCTGAAAAGTTTAACCAGTGTGGGAAATCCAGTATGTTTTTTTTTTCTTTAACAACTTCTTTGAAATTTATATTATTCATGGATAGTAAACATTTTTGCTACTTTTTTTAAATCATAAAAGCAATTCACTACTTTTAGGAATAGAAGAAAATAAATATTTTTAAGCTAAAAGGAAAGAATAAACTGGAAAGAGATCCTGAGTTCCTACCACCCCCAAAAATACTGTTAATATTTTGGCCTATGATTTTTCACTTTTTAGCACTATTATATTACACACATTTCTGTATCACACATATAAATGAATTTCTGGTCTTTTAAGAAATAGAAGGACACAATTTGCCTCAGATTGGTTTGGGCAGTAAATCACCTTTGGTGCAGGAGGTGAACATATTGACATAAGAAGGGGTAAAGTGAGGCCCGCCTTAGGGTGACAAAGAGAGTGCCATCTCACCAGATTCCTCTGAGTGGTACAGTTTATATGTGCTTTGGGAAGCTTTAATTAAGTCAATCCATCCATGCTTTAATTTTAATTAAATTTTTAAATGACATAAAAATACACCCCAGTAAGGTGAAAAACCCGGTTATAAAATGAAATCTAGCTAGGATTTGTTGCAAAATAAATTTGGGGTTTGGAGGTGGAGAGTGGATATAGATGAAACAAGAATGCCTATGGGCTGATAATTATTGACGCTGGATAATAGATGCGGAGGGGGTTATTATGCTATTTATTCTATTTTCTTTGGCATGGATTTGACATTTTTCATAATAAAAAGTTAAAACAGACAACAATTAAGCCCAGGAACTGGTTCATGAAGAAAATTTAACTTAGGCCCTTCCATCTACTTATTTCTGAGACCTCTCTTTTCTTGTGAGTACCACTGCCGTGACCAGTTTATTAGTCACATAAAATTAACCACCATGACCACAGGGCGAACACCCATGAGCTCTTTCTAACCACAATGCATCCTTAGCAGAGATGGTGAGGGGGAGGATGACGCAGATGGGCAGGAGGGAAGCAGCAACCTCAAGGAGTCCCCGACAGCTCTTGTCACGGGATTCTGGTTTTTACCCAAATCTGTGTTGATTTTGCATTCTAAACAATGTGATGTTTAGGCAAATTATTCAACCTCCCTGAGCTTCCGTTTCCAAATCAGTGAAATGGAGATAATTACTCTGACTTCATAGCACAGCAATAAATAAAATGACACTTATAAAAAATGATCATATACAAATCTTGTATCATTATGTTGTTCTCCTGAAATTAATATAATGTTATGGCAATTATACCTCAATAAAAAAAATAAATTAAAAAGAATTACTTCGTGGTGTGCCTGACCTACAGCTGATGGCTAGCATCCATTCCCTTCCCTTCTCCAGAATTATAATGAAATCTGAAAGCTCTTTGCCTTCCTGGACTTACAAGAGAGTTAGAAAATATTGTGTTCATATGATGTTTTGTAACAGGATGAGAAAAAAATGACCAGAAAACCTGGTATTGGAATTCCTCTTAGGAAAAAAATGTCTTAATTGGGAAAATGAATCTGATGCAACATTGTGGGTGAAATATGATATACCAAGAGTATGGCTTGGCAGAAGACGAATTAGAGTTGGCAAAAATCTCTGGGCTGCCCCTTATATAATTTTTAGTTGCTTTTTTTTTTTTTTTTTTTGCTTTCTTATAAACTCTATTTCTCCAAGCATTTTGTAACGTGTTTCACACACATATGCTTCTGTGGGTGGTATTTTTGTAAATGAAAGACAGGAGCAGGAAGCCATAGCTTGATCACCTCCCAAGAGAGGAGGGACTCTGCAAGCATAGGTGACTTTGCAGACCCAGCAGCCTTAAGCCAGAAGCATGAGGGTGAAGTTGTGGGAAATGCGTGAACTCTTTCGAGGAGGTTCTGGTTTGAGGGTTCAAGGTGAAATATAGATTTTTTTAAAAAAAGAAAAAATCAAGCAAGTGACCAAGATAGTTTTTGTGCTAAGTGGCAAATAAGTAAATGACTTGGAGAGGAAATGACTTAGAACAAAGAAGAGAGATGGCTTCTTCAGAGCAGTCAGTGGAGTTACAGAGGAGATGGAGGATGACCAGAGCCTGGAAATCCCTTATAGCTCAGACTGGCACAAGACAAGAGTCTCTTAAAAAAATGACATTTCCTGTCCTAAAGAAAGCAGGACCATTTGTTTATAACCTAGACCTCACATACTTCCCAAAGATATTTGTGCACCTAAGAGACACACACCTATGTAAATATGAGGAAATTCAAGATAAAAAAAAAAATTCAAAAACCATAAAGAAAAAGCAATGAGATAGTTCTTCTGGGAACAAGGGAAGATGCTGTAATGGCATTTGAGCCTTCCGGTAACCCCGAGAAGTAGGGGTCACAGAGTTTCCCATAGTAGGTAAAGGGAGTTAAACCCACTGAGGAGAGTGCAGGTTCCAGAAGCTTCTTCCAGGGTGCGTTTTCATCTCTGTTCTGTAAGCACGCAGCTCTGTAAAACCCAAGGGCGCATGCCATCAATATTTCAGAAGACGCAGAAAGGCTCTTATGAAGGTGGGTGAGAAAGGGAGTTATACTGACAAATTAGGACATGACTATGACAGTTAATTAGTCTTAAAAATTCTTTAGATCTGCATAATATACCTGAAGTCAGGAGTCTCCATAAAACATGAAAATAAGAACCACTTATGAATCAGTAAATAGAAGAACAATACGAACTACCATCAAATATGAACACAATTAAAATGAATTAGTCATAAATATTAAAATGAAGGCCACGGATATGTGGGTTTATTATTTGCACTAAAATGGGAATAATTATAGCACTTTATCTTAAGCCATCAAACATTTTTTTCCAGTGTGCTTCAGGTACTGACTGTATAACCTGAGATGTCTAAATCATAAAATAGAATTCTAGCCCAAATGATTTAATCGTTGATGTAAAACTAAACACCAAGTTCCTTTATACCCAAGAGTTTATACGTGCCTAAACAGAATTGAGTTTATGAAGAAAATAATATTTAAAACTTTTTTTATTTTCATGGACGAGTTTCCAGGAGACTGCAGACAGACTCTACAGGGATGGAGGGGGCAGAAAAAGCTTCGTCTGTTGCTGAGTGCTGGCTTGCAGACACCTCTGCCTGCTGACTGCCAGATGAGGAGGGCAGTTTCAAGGCCATAGTGTCCCATAACAGTGCAAGCCCATCACTTACCCAGCACCCACCCCGTCGTAGGTCCTCGGATGTTTCATTGGTTTAATTGGTTTCATTGTTTGAAATAACCCAAGTCCCTGGCAATTAGATTTTTTATCTCTTCAGTCTTATCTCATGGCCTCTTTTATAAGTAAAAGAGGCAATATTATATAGAAAGAGAGGCAACCAGACCGAAAAAACACCTCTTTAAATTGTGGTGACCTAGATTTCCGAAAAAATTCTGAACAATATGGAAATCCGTTTTTAAAGTCCCAAGAGCTTTTGCAAACCACAAAATCAAGTTGATCATGAAAACTACTAGCATCTGATGAGAAAGATGTCCATGAAATCAACAGCTATTATTTATTAGGCACCAAATATATACTAGGCACTGTGCCAATTGCTTAACCTGGAACTGGTGGAGACAAAAGATCTAATTGGTGACTCTCCATTGTCATAGAAAGTCCTTCCAGCCTGCCCTCAGCCTTTCTCGGTTGCAGTTCCCAGCTCTGCCTCAAACTTTGTATAATGCAGCATCTAATGTGGACTATGCTGTTCTGTCCCCACAGCCATCCCAAATCTTGCCAGTTCTTTGTCCATTAGGTCCCAGGCCACAGCCAGCAAAGTGTTTATCAGCTTCCCATGCAGAATCCCCTCCCCTGTGCTCCCAGGTTTTTGGTCCATAGCACTGCATTTGAGCTTCTGACCCAGAATTTAAGAGTTTGAAGTAACCTCACGGATTAGTTGTCAATGTAAGAGACATCCAAATCTATAAGAATTTTCATAAGAGTTTATTTGAGCCAAATTGATGACAAACTGTCAGGAAGCAAACTCTCAAGGGATTGATAAAATGCTCTGGAGAATGGCAGTTTTATAGCTTATTTTATTACTTATTTATTTATTTTTATATTTTACACCTACAGAACCTGGTCTTCCTAGGTGGTCTCCCATCCAAGTACTAACCAGGCCCAATCCTGCTTAGCTTCCAAGATCACATGGAATCGGGCTTGTTTAGGGTAGCATGGCCGCAGACTGCAGCTTATTTGATATATTTGAATCAAAGGAGGAGACATAAGGAGAGTTACATGACATCCACTGGTGGTAGATTAAGGGGGCAGGAGAAAGCAAAGCTGGGAACTCTCTGGGACGGGATAAAAAGTAAAATGAAGAGACACATACTTCTTTTATATTGGTGGGTACAGGAGAGTTAACAATTAACATTTACAGCACGTGGAGATGGTACGTGGGCAACAAGATAACAGTGAGGGGTTCTGTGGTCTTCTCCTCTGGTGCCTTGTGCCTTGAGGGGTCAGGAGAAGAAGAAGACTCTGACATGTTAAAGGTATGTCATCTTAGATGCACAGAGACAATAGACAGGTTCACTTAAAGTAAAGACTGGCCTTTTTCAAGGAAGCTACAGGCCAAAGACGTGATTACCAGCTGTGACTCTCTCAAGTTAGGAAATTTTATGCGCAGACCATCCTTTGTGGTTACTTTTGGTCTCCGAGTTTGTAGAACCCACCATGCAGGCCTCCCCTGAGCTTGTCAGGTACAGCATGTGGCCCCTTTTTTCATCCACAGAGTTCAATCTTCAATTTCAGATGAAACACATAGGACCAGAGAGGATGAGGGAGCATGCTGGCCACGAAGCCAGCTGAGGGCAGCCTTGGGACATGGCTTTCCTGGTCTCCTGTTCTTTTTACTGCTTGGTTTGATCTTTCTTTTGCTAATGATGACACTTGATAATTTATTGATGGGTGGGAACCAGCACATTGGAGAGCCTATATGATCTGTAGCAACAGCCAGACGGTCTTTAATAAAACATTAATAAAGCAAGAGCAGATGGCATTAATAAAGCATTATACAAACATGTCTGAGAACCATGAAAAGCATTTTTTTTCTGGATTTCCTAAATATGGAGAATTTATCAGACAAGACATAAAAGAGGAAATCAATCTCTAAGTTGTGATCTGAGAAATATTTTTGATTTCTGTAAAATATTTTGGATAATAAAAGATTTTAAATGTAATTTATCCCAGATTTATTAGCTCTGCAATGACTGTTTTTGTGACAATTTTAGAAGTAATGACAAAGCTTTAATAGAAACAGGAGGAAGTTTCTACCACTTCCTCCTTCTTTGAAAATCCAGCCAAAAACCAGGCTACTCCATTTTCCCCACTTTCCTAGGGGAAAAAAAAAAGACTTCTGGAAGGCATAAAAAAATGATATATTTTTAATATCAGGACAACGGAAATCATTAGACTTATTGATGTAAGAAACATCAAAATCTGTAGAGAATTTTTATGAGATTATATCTGAGCCAAAACAATGACAATGCCAGGAGCAAGATCTCAAATGCTCCAGAGAATAGTAGTTTTGCAGCTTCTTTTATGCATTTGAAATTAAAGAGATAACTTAAGGAAGATTGGAGAAAGCAACTCAGGGGATTGGATTACAGGATAGTCAACAAGACTCTGTGCTTTCTTTAGGGTGGTGACAGTTTATTTCGAAGGTGTGCTAACCTAGGTGCACAAAACAGTGGTCAGGGCTTGCTAAAGGCACAGATAAACTTTTCACTAAAGAACTCATATGTCTGGCACGTGACTATTCACCATGACCTGCTCAGTTAGAAATTTATGATGAAATCACCTGTGAGGTTACTTTCCATGAACCCCTTTATTCATCCACAGACTTGACAGCCGGGCTAGTTGTAGGAGCCACTAAGTCCAGAGAACTTCTAAGAACAGAAAAAATAACCACCTGCTTTGAGCGAGTGAATGTTAATAATTTACCTGAAAGTAGAAAAGCTGGATTGTTTTTGAATTGCATTTAAATGTTTGGCTTCCTCCCAAAACCCGCTTGTCAGGCAGTAGTCAAAAGTTAAGGCTTGAACTCAGATCTGAGTTTAAATCCTAGTATCAGCTGTGCCAGATTTGTAAACTACTTCTCTAAGATTTAGAGATTTTTTTCTTCTGTAAAGTAGGGGTAAGCATACTCTTTGGAGTTGTACGAAGTTTCAATGAAATAATGTATATAAAGGACCATGCTGAACACAAATTGAGCATTCAAAAAATGTCGCTATACTATCTAACCTGCTGCCCACTTTTCTAAGACGTAAATAACAAAGTTGTGAAATAATTAGTGGTTTCCTTTTTGTAACTCTTTCATAGATGTTTCAACTTCCTGATCAAATCTTGCTATCCAGAAAGGCTCCACATCAGCATTCATGGACTGAATGTGATTCTTCACTGCAGTGTGACATCCCTTGGGGATATTTACATTTTGAGCCTATTTCTGATTCTGGAATGTGAGACTAATCATTGCTGGAGAGAATGTGTGGCATTACCCTCGTGGGCGCAGGGCTTTTGATGAAGAGGGAGAGATGGGAAATGAAACCTTGAAGAGTTTTCAAGCATGCTTGTTTGCCTTCCCTGGATCCTGCTCTGCAAATTTCAGATCACAGGCTAGTCTTTCCAGGATGCATTTTCAGGCAACTTTCCCTCCTAAGTCAGAACTCCTGGGTCATTTCAGCTTTTCCAGTAGGTCATTCCTCTAGTAGCTGTGAGTTTCTTAAAGGCAAGGAATGGCTTTATTCAGGTATGTAGTGGGCACTTAATGATGTCCTTAAAATGAGAGGGAATTCCAAGGAACCTGAAACCAATAATGACAGCTACTATTTTCCAGTATCTACCGGGTGCCAGATTAAGCGCAGTAACCATGTGAGTTAGGTGTTATCAGCTCTACTCTATGATGAGGAAACCGAGGCTTGGGTGAGTGATAACAGCAAGTAGGAGGTGGAGGTGGTTCTCAAATTTAGCGCTTGTGCAACTCCAAAATTGTGAAATTTTGGCTACGTCTTAATACGCTGCCCACACTGACACTGGGATTTGCTTGTTTGGTTGGTTTCTGGTGTTTGTATTAGTCTGGGTTCTCCAGAGAAACACAATCAATGGGATATATCTGTATAGATATAGACAATTTCCTGGGGAAATTTTTCTGTGTATCTCTGTCTATAGATATACAGATAGAGATATAGATACAGATAGATATATCCTCTTGGTTCCATTTGCTTCTACATGTAGATTTCTAGATATATGCATATATAAGGAGATTTATTTTAAGAATTAGGTCTCGTGATTATGGAGGCCGAGGGTCCCACGATCTACCTCCTAAAAGCTGGAAAACCAGGAAAGTCAGTGGTGTAATTCAGTCCGTGTCTGAAGGCCAGCGAACCATGAGGACAGGAGAAGACGGATGTCCCATCTCAGGCGAAGAGAGCAAATTCTCCCTTCCTGCACATTCTTTTACTATTCAGACTCTCAAGGGATTGGATGATGCCTACTGCGCTGGGGAGGGCATCTTCTTTACTCAGCCTACAGTTTCCAGTGTTAATTTATTTCCAGAAACACTTTCATAGATGCACCCAGACATAATGTTTTATCAGCTAGCTGGGCATCCCTTAGCCTAGTGAACTTGACACATAAAATTAACTGACTCAGTGCTGATGTTTTTCAGTTGAGAGCATTAGCACAGGAAGATGGCTTTACGCTCAGAAAGCAAGCACGCTTGAATTGTGACGTCCCTGTGTCCCCGCTTCCTCCTGGCTGCTTAGATTCCTTTGAGAAACACGGCCTTGCAGGGAGATGATAGGTACAGTTCTTCTGGGGTGGGGGGCGTGAAATGAAACTTGAGGATTTCAAAGTATACTACTAGAAAAAAAATTCCACCTCTCCCAACAGTTTGAAAACAAAGGAAACTCTCTCATGGTGTCACAGGTGCCCAGAGGTGGCAGGGGGCTCAACTTCGAGAGCTGTTCTCTCTCCCATCAGTCAGACTTACAAATTTATGTCACTGGCGCTCTTAGCAATCAGTCAAGATTGAGTTAGATGCTGAGATAATTTTTCCTTGCCAAATTGCTTTTCCTGTTGCAATTAGCCTTTTGAAGGACCTTACCAAACAACAAATGTGTATACAATTCCCACTCTCCCCCGGCCAATTAAAATTCACCTAAGAAGTTTTATGAAAATACCACCCTCAGCTATTCTATCACTTGTTTTCTTAGATATCTTTTAAACTAGGCTTTAAGAATGTTTTATTTTTTAATATATACGTTCTATAATTTGGAAATAAATTGTTTTAAACTAAAAACAGGTTCGCTGTCTGGGTTGCCCTAATTGGGATTCTTTATACAAGTCCTGAAATTGGCCAACACCTACCTTTTTGTCCTCTAAAAGCATTTTGAAACTGAGCCTGCTACTGCTCTGAGAAACCCACTTCCTCTTTTTTTCCTTGGCATGAAGACTACATTTTCCAGCTTCCCTTGTGGTTAGGGGGACCACGTGACTGATTTCTGGGCAAAGGAAGGTGCACTGCAGAGCCAGAGACAGAAAAGTCTCCCAAGAGGGAGCCTCCAGGTTCTTTGTGTCTCTGCCTGCAGGAGACGACTGTGCCCAGGGAACCTTGGCAGACTGAAGTGGAAATGGCAAAGCCTCCACAAACCTGGGTCGTAAAGGAGCAGAGATTGATCTCCATCCCTACTCTCACACTCAAGAACTACCTTCGATTGTTCACTGAGAACAAATGACCTACTATTATATTTGAGCCATTATAACTTGGGGATTTACTTGCTTTAGTAGTTCGCTTACCCCCACTGGCTTTCCTTGACCCAGACGCCTTTCCTTCTCCATCATGTTAGATGCTCCCGCCAAGCCTTCCCGTGGCACCAGACCACTGAACTTCTCACCCCTTATCCTTACTGTTTATCTGTCTGCCTTCCCCAGACAGACTCCCAAGCTCTGTGAGGGCGTGGACCACATGTCCTTCACTCACTGTTACATCCTCAGTATCTAAAATGCCACGGAGTAGGTTTAATAAACGTTTGTTAAATTAATGAAATGTTGGATGCATGGACTTTGCCTTTCTCTGTGCTGGGTGTAGAAAAATTAGACGCTGAACAATCTTTTAGAATAATGGTAATGAGATGAGAGAAGCGCATACAGCTCTGAATTGTTACTCTTGAATGCTTCCATAAACTTGGCATCTGGTGGATAATTAGTGGTCTTCGCTGCAAACCTCCTTAAAGCTGACAATGATACATGCTTCTACATGAACAATGGACAAAAATTAGTTTTTACTAATTTTGTTTGTTTAAAGAGAATTTTATTTTTTAAAAAAGTGTGGTAGATTGAAGATTTCTGAAAATTCTTTGCTGTTATTCCATTGAGAGGCAGAATATAATTCCCCGCTCTGAATCCGGCCTTACTTCAACAACAGAATGCTGGGGAAGTTACAATCCACATCTTCAGGGGCTGAGTCATAGAACTTAGAACTTCTGCTTTTTTTCTTTGAACAATCCCTTTTGGAGCCCCGAGCCTCCAAATACAAAGTGTGACTTCTCTGAGACCCCCATGATAAAGAGAACACATGTAGGGTGTTTGGTTGATAACCCCAGATAAGTGTTGCCTCCTAGCCTTTCCTGCTAAGGCATTAGCTATGTGGGTGAAGCCATCTTGGACCCAGTAGATTAGGCCATTCGCTAGCTACATTCCACTGAGTGATCCCAATCAATGCTGCACGGAACTGAAGAATCGTTCAGCTGAGCCCTGCCCAAAGGCCTGACCTGCAAAATCATGAGATATAATGAAATCGTTATTGTTTCAAACCACTAAGTTTTAGGGGATGTAGTAAACTATAATTGGAACAAGAAATTACTTCCTTATTTGTCCAATGATATTTGTAGAGAGACTTTTAACTTTGACAATTTTGTTGATCATTTGCTGGCCACCAAGTAAATTTTAGTTCTCCTTGTGTCTTTATCTGTAATTGAATAAGATATGTTTGAGACACTGACAACTAACTCTGGGTCATAGCTTTTAAAATAAAGCTTTTTATTTTAAAGCAATAATTGGTAATCTGCATTAGCAATGCAGTCTTTGGTTTAAAAAAACACTTGAGATTTGGGAGGTAAATTAAACTGGTTTAAAAATATATATCAATATCTGCCAGATTTTACTTTAGTTAACATTAATAGCTATGTTCTTCTGAGAAGCAGTCAATATGGTAAAAGACAAATCATACATAGGTGAAAAATTTTAGGCTCAATTTAAAAGTGACATTATATGAAAAGTGATTATTAAAGAAAAGAATACTCACTTTTATTGAGGGCCTACTATGTGTTGAGTGCTTTTTATTCATCTTCTTTTTTAATCTCATGACAATGCTATAAGCAATTTTTCAATGGAAAGTAAAAACTTTGCCTAAAGTCTCAACTGGTAAGTGATGGTCTGGATTTGACTGAAATTTGACAGATCCAAAGTCTGTGTGTGTTCTTTCTGCAGAGGTGATTCATCTAAAAGAGTAAAGATCTCAAGTGACATCTAACTGTGGTTTTAAGTGCAAAAAAGTTTTGCATTTCTCTGATGATTAGTGACGTTGAATATCTTCATATGTCTACTGGCCATTTGCATGTCCTCTTTGGAGATGTCTGTTAAGGTTTTCCGCCCATTTTTAAACTGAATTGTTTGTTTCAAGTGGGTTCTAAACTTATTGGGAGATCATTTCATAAATTATATAAATGTCTGACCACTATGTTATATACCTGAAACTAATATAACATTGAATTTCAACTATAATTGAAAAATAAAAATTAACAAAAAAAGAATGCAGGTCTCTCCAAAAGTGGCTCCCAAAGAACTAGGAAGTTACGGCAGCCATGCAGAGCTGGTTCGTAAAAATGTTAATTTATGAAATATACCCATTAATGAATTTTATCAGTTTTTGCTGACTTTTACAAATTGCTTACTTGGTAAGATTCTGGGACTAGGTAAGGAATACATAACTCTCCATCAGTGTGTTTCTGAATTCTGTAACTTGACACATACATAATTTATATAATGAATCGTTTTTAAAGCAAATACTTGTCATCCTTATGACCAGCCCCAGTTTATCTCCTGTGAAATTCTGTTTTCTTATAGCTTCATTTTCTTACAGGGAATATATCCACAATGGAGTAAGATGATCGGGGCTTGGTTTTCTTTTTATTTACTTACTTTCCTAGTTGAGCAAAAAGTTCCCATGTTGTATTTGTTCATATAAATTTATAGATGTTTTTATTTCCTAATTATAAGCATAACTGTTCAAAAATGCAACAGAAAAGTAGAGACTGTCAGTTAGGGCTTTGCCAGAATCCTCCTGATCCCCCCGCCATGGGACAGGGAGAGTAGTCCTGGTAAAGGGGTGAGGAGGTGAGGGGAGGGGAAGAAAGGGAGGGGTACCCTCTTACACACAATTCATCTCTGCCTCCCAGCACACACAGGTGTGTCAAACACTGCTTGGTGGTGTGACTCTTATGGTGCTTCTTAGTTTTGTACTGGAGAATCTGTACTGTTTGGTGGTTTAATAGCTGGAATGGTGTCAAATGATCCAGGTTTAAATCTTGTTTTTTTTTTTTCCTCTTCCCAGATGGGTGGGCTTCCCACTTGTGACTCAGTTTACTCGTTTATAACTTGGACTTCCAACTGGTTTCTGTGAGGATTAAATGAGTCAGTCAGTGCATGTGATGTACTCAGAACCATGCTTGGCAACAGTTAATTGAAACTGCCATATAAATATTAGCTGCTGTTCATATTACTATCTTCCTCAAGCATTTAATTGAAAGGCAATGGGTAGGCCAAAAGACTGATGGAAATTGAAGCTACTGAATAACTTGTACCAAAAAGTTCATGTAGTCTGTTACAAGTCGTAACCTTTGCAGACAGAGGACTGGGGCTTCTGGCCGGGGAACCTCATGAACATTCTGTTTATGAGACTGTTCTTAAGATTAATGTCTTATATCAGGAGGCAATCATATCTGATAACAAGCCAGAGTCATCACTATACGACTCAATCAAGATAGAGAACCAATAGCCTAGATGAAATGTCTCTTAAAGAGCCAGGACAGTGATTCTTCGTTTCTTCTAATACCTAATCCCTTGGGCAAGGCAGGGGACCTAAAAGAGGCCACCGCCCTCAATAGTTTCTATCCACTCACTCATCCAACAGCCATTAATTATGCACCTACCTTGTGCCAGGCACTGCTAAGATGAGTAAGACCCCACGATCTAGTTCGAGAGGATGCATTAGTTAGTTCAGCATTTTTTTTTTTTTTTACTATCTACCATGCATTGGGTACTATGGTAGGTGAGGGGCATAGTGAACAAAGTGGACAAAAGACCCTGCCCTTAGGGAGCTGACATTCCAGGGAAGAGGAAGATACAATAATATATGAAGTTAGTATGATGAGTATAGTCTATCAGATGGTGATCAGAGCAAAGGAGAAAAATAAAAGCACGTAGGGAACTGGGAGCGTGCCTGTGGGTTGGTGGACTGGCTGAACTTTTTGAATACAGATGGTCTCCAACTTACGCGGGTTCAACTTATCATTTTTCAACTCTTTGATGGTGCAAAAGCAATATGCATTCAGTAGATTGATTTATACCTAGCTGGGATATATACCTGGCTGGGATATGCCAGCCAGGCACAGCTCGTCAGCCATGCCATTAACAGGGTAGACGACCAGTACTCTGCAGTGTATTCACTGTGTTAGATGATTGTGCTCAACTGTAGGCTAATGTAAGTGTCCTGAGCATGTTTAAGCTAAGCTATGATATTCAGTAGGTTGGGTGTCTTCAATGCATTTTTGACTTAGGATATTTTTAACTTATGCCTGGTTTATCTGGATGTTACTCGTGTTAAGCTGAGGTGCATCTGTAGTCAGTGATGGCTTTACTGAGATAAGGAAGTGGGGTAACTAACCTAGGGATATGCCCGCAGCCTACGGGAGCCCAAGGGAAAGCCCTGCCTTGAAGGCAGCAACAGAACTTATACTCCCAAGTAAATTTTCAGAAGGCAGAAGTTTTATTTTCCCTCTTTCATTCTTGGTCTAGCAGAGAACGCTGCACAGAGATGATTTATAAATACTGCCTGAAGGGAAATAGTGTTCAAGTCAGTCTATCAGCAAGCAATTTTTTTTTTTGGCACCCACTATGCTCACACTCACTCATTCGGCGTTAACTAAGCACCCTGGTATGTGAGAGATGCTGCATTCTGCCCTCAAGGAACTTAGACTAGTTGCATGAATTATAATAAGCTTATTAATAAGCGTCAGGATTAAGTGTGGACAGTCACACCACATATCGGGACATTCCCAGGGCATCCATCAGGGGCTGTCCCACAGGCTAGAGCGGCCTCCGACGGCCCCAGTGGGACCCTGAAGCCACAGGGCCGGGCTGGCGGGTCCCGGCGGCGCACTCAGACCCAGGGCGCTGGGGAGAGCCCTGGGGTGCCAGCGGCCGGCTCCGGGGCGGTCCCACTCGGGGCCTGCTTTGGGCAGGTCTGGGGACGCAGCCCTTCGTCCCTGGCCCCGCCTCGGCGGCAGCCCAGCGCCCCACCCGCTGCCCTCGTCCTGGGGCCGCGCTCGCTGGACTCCGCGCACGGGGCGCCCCTCGGCCCCGCCGCGCCCCGCCCCGCCCCGCCTCTCCTTCTTGGGGCGCGCCCGCGGCCCGCAGCCCGGCCTCCGGCCCCAGGGGGCGGGGACGAGCCAGGGTCCCGCCGGCCCGGCCTCCGAACGCCCGCCCCGGCCATGCCCGGCCCGGCCCACACCCCGGGGCATCTTCGACTCGCGCGGGCTCGGGTGCGGAGCGCGCAGCGCGCGGCTGCGGGGACCGAGCGGCGGGCGCCGGAGGTGAGTGCGTCCCCGCGCGGCCGCCTCCTCTCGGGGACACCCCTCCCCGCTGTCCCCCTGAAGGGAGGCGGAGCGGTCGGCCGCCCGCAGCAGGACCGCGGGCCGCGTCCCCGCGCTGCCACTGCCTCCCCCGGCTGCTGGATGGGCGGCTGGTACCTCCGTCGTCCGTCGTCACCATCCCGACCCCAATCTTTCCTTCTTTGTTCCCGTTTTCCCCGTCCAGCCGTGCCGGGGCTTTTCCCGGCCTGGGGGTGGCCTGTGAACGGAATGGCCGGAGCCGACCCGGGACTCGGTCTCGGCACCGGAACCGGCCCGGCCCGCCTGCGTCTGGGATGGGGAGAGGGCGGGGCCCCCCGGCCGTTCCCGGCCCGCGGCGGGATGACAGCGCCGCTGGCCGCCTGCTTCCCGGGGCCTTAGCGTGCGGACCCCAGACCCGGCCGGGCGCCCGCTTCCCGCTTGCACCTGAGAGGGGCAGACCAGACGGCGGCTCTCGGGAGCGCGTTTGTTGTGGGTTGTTAAAAAAAAAAAAATCACTCGTTCGCAGCCTTCGCTGTACCAGGGAGTGGACAGGGTGGTGAGAGGGATGCGTGTCGAGGTATCGCAGATAGATAATGAGCCAGTGAGTGATATGACGGCTGTGCTGCCAGAGAAACCGCCGAATAAATCAGAGGAAAAGAATCATTTTCAAAATCTTCTGATAAAGGAAAACAGCCCGGAGAAGCTGAGCCCAGGCAACTGGAGACTTGGGAAAAACGTGGCCCAAGCTCCCAGCTGCTGCCCCCAGCTCACCTGCTGTTAACAGGAAGCTTTAGAGTTTCCAGAACTGCTTTTCTTTTTGTTCTTTTTGACCTCTCAAGGGGTCCGGAGGGTTCTTCTCTCTCCATAATTAGTCTCTTCCGTTATCCTCTCCACTTCCCAAAGGCCTTTGCTGCCTCAGCCTGCCTGCTTTTTCAAATTCAGGCCTGTCTTGTGACCCTGCTTTGTTTTTCCTAATTCGCATACTAATTTTTATTTTAGGAGGAAATGATAGAGTTTTTAATTTGTCATCTCATTACAAAAGTGAGCTCAGGTAGTGGCCTGTAAGCACCCGAAGATGTAAAAGGATGACACCTCTGTTTTAATTTTATCGACTCAATTTCACTTTGTTATTTAGAAAACCAGAAATAGCTCAGAATGTGCTGGAGTCGTTAGCTAGGAGGCAAGTGCAGCCATGTCACATTTCCCTAGGCAGCGAGGAAATAATGTGTTCTACAGTCATGCTTTTGCTTCCACCCTTTTGAATACACTTTCTTACTTTACAAAATGAGTCACTTGTAGCCCAGATTAAAAACAAAACAAAACAAAACAAAAAAACTGGGGCGTCAACAGAGCAAAGTGGTCAGGGCTCAGGCAGGGGAGGCAGGTGGACCTTGGTTGGAATCTGGGCTCAGCATTAATTCTCTAATGTGAGAACAAATGGCTTCTAGTCACAGACTTTCAGGAACACGCTTAGAGTTGAACAAGTTGGGTTTGTTCCTTGTCGCACTGAGGAAGACCTCACATCGTGGGGAACCCTGGCAGGTCTCAGTAAGTGGGTGTTAGGAGGGAATTAGGGGATTCGGGCTTGGGGGTGACTTGGGGGAGAGTTTATGGAAATGGAACATCACTCTGTTGGATGCTGCCAGGATGGCAGGAAATCATATTGAGTATCTTCATACTTCGTTTAGAAGGAGGGGTGACAAGAGTGGTGCTGAAGCTGTGGTTGGCCGAGACGCAGCAGTCACTCTGTAGCCAGGGTGGGTGGTGGTAGCGGTCGGCGGGTGTTTGGTCATTTTTGTGGTTTGGACAATGTTCACTTTTTTTCTGTGGTCAGTCAGGATTGTGACAGGTCTTGTTTTGGTTTTGATTTGACATGACCAGAGTGGCCTTGCCTGAAGCTGATGTTCTGTAACGTCATTCGTGTCCAGCAGAGGACTACCAGGTCAGCTGATTGTACCAGACCAGTTTCCAGATGTCACAGCTGTTTCTTTTTTTCTTGTAATCTTGGGCAAGTTACTTGACATTTTTGAACTTCAGTTTCCACATCTGTGAAATGTGGACAATGCCTGCTTGGGGTTATTGTGGAGATGAAATGACAAAATGAATAGAGAGAATGTAGCCCAATGCCTGGCACATAGTGGTTACTCAATATACAATTGTCCTTCCCTTAATATAGTTTATTTTGATGTCAAGGTTTCTTCCCTCGAACTATTCAGGCAGAGGCCCAGTGAGCAAATAGAGCTGCTCTAGAGAAGAAACAAGTTGAGAATGAGAAAGAACAGGGTTCTTTCCAAATCAAAGGTTTGATCATGCCATCACTGTGAATCAGTCTTAAGAATGGACAGTAGTGATGATAGTATCTACTTGTGCAATCATTACCTCAGCCACTACTTTTAGGATTAGAAGGGACTATATGCTAATAGAATTCTTAAGGCCCTGTGTGAGGGCCCAGGATCTGTGGTCCAGCTGTGAAGTGCATCATGTTTTTGATGGTGAGCATTTTGAGCTAGATTACTCATGAGGCCATTTTTATCTGCTTCCAGGTTGGAGCGTTCTGGAAATTTGAATCTGAAGTCTGACTTCTGGTTAATTGAGACACTGTTGTGCTTGTCAGCGTCAGGCCACTTGGGTTCTAGATAGTTTAGTTGGCCCCGGGAGTATAATCTAACTTTTCCTGGGCAGACAGTTACTTTAGATGTTTGAGAAGCTTATTGTCTCCCGTGCCCCATGATAAATTCTGTTGCATTAAATTTCTAGCCTATATCTTGCCTGATCTATCATATCAACAGTTCTTAGGAGTAAAGAAAAAAGAAACAATAGAAAATGGCTAATGACACAGTTAAGAAAAAGAAATACAAAAGGCTTTAAATGAAAGATGCTTGATTTCATTTCTATTAAAATGACATAACTTAAAACTGTACTGAGATACCATTTCTCATCTATGAGACTGACAAAAAGACAGAAGTTTGATAATATATTCAGTTGCTGAGACTGATATTTTCCTGTCTTATTGGTGTGACTGCAAAATGGTACAGCCTATAAATTATAGATACATTTACCATTGACCTAGCAATCCCTCTTCTAGAAATTTCCCTTTGGGTACTCTTGCCGATATATATATGAAGAAGACATACATTCAGGAGTATTTAGTGTGGCATTTTTATCAAAACACAAATTTAGGAAAGAAAATTAGAAATAATCTAAGTAATCAGCAATACAGGGCAGATTATATAAATAATGATACATCCACGTGATGGAGTATTATGCAGCCATAAAGAAAGAAGTCACTATCGTGGAAAGGTCTCCAGGGCATATTGTTACAAGACAAAGAGCAAAGTGTGGAACAGAATGGGGACTGCTTTTTACTTACATTTCTATAAAGAAACCCGAAGGTAATACACCTGAAGGGGAGAGGGGCGAAAGGGCCAATGCAACCTGAGTAGGAATGGGGTTTTTTGGTGTCTATCTCCTCATATAAAATATATTATGTACTCAAACATAATAGTAGAGATACTCTAACTTCACAAGGAGAATATATTCCTTGATTGAATAAGCCTGAGGCTAAGAAAAAAAAAAACTGCAAACAAATAGCCATCTCAGTCAACTCTTTCTAAAGCAACCTATTATGTCAAGAAGGCAAAATGGCATGTTTGATGTTAGATGAAAGAAAAAAAAAGGGCAATTCTACCCCTCTGGGGAGAATTGGCGTCATTACTAAGGCTTTACACTGCATAATAGATGGGTTTTGTTATGTTTTGTTTTGTTTTTTAATGGCAAGCCCATTTGGATTCTTCAGAAACTCATTTGATGTAAAGGCAAGTTAGTGAACTCCCTTTCAGATTGTCCCAGAAAAGAATAGAAACCAATAAGATAGAGATCCTAAACTGAGGCAGATTCTGTTGCTAGACCAGCTGGGTGAATTCTCATAGGCTGCTGGGGAGACCTTATATTGTTAAAAGTTCTTTCCTTGTGTTTGGCAAAATAAATCTTGCACCTTATCGTCAAGGCGCTCTCAGCAGTTACTGCCTTATTGTTCCCCACCTATCTGCTTCTTCCCTAATTCTCTCTCTTGGTGACTGGAGTTTCCATCTCATCAGCCCAGCCCACAGCTGAGCTACCTGGAGGCCATTCTAGGGGGTCTTCTCTCTTTCTTCCAAACAGAGCCCTGGGGAACCCACCAAACCAGCATCTTTTCTATCCTTAGGCCACTGACATAGTTCAGCATTGCCGTTTGTTGTCCATCTTTAATCTTGTTGCCTTCCAGCTGGTTTTCTATTCTGCTTACAGAAGGTCTTGGATCCTTTGCACCCTTGTCCTTTGCCCTACCCAACTATAGAACCCTGCACTCAAGTGTGGAACTTGTCTCAGAGCTTGAGAAGCAATTACAGGTCTGTCAAGGAAGTGCTGATGAGTATCCCATCACAAAACCGTATCCCCTAGACATCAAGAATTGTTGGCCACAAATCTTGCTTTGCACTGTTTTCCCCACCCCTCAACGCCACCTGCAAATTTGGGGTGTTTAGAATTTCCACTCATCTGCTAGAGCATCTTCTCAGCGCTCTTTGCCTGCTTGCTTCTACTTAGCAACTTCTGTGACCCTATGTTCCCTCCAGTTGGCTTTAGATGCCTTTTTCTTTGTTCATTCCTTGTAGCAATCAGTGTTAATATATAGCATAAAACTTAGCTGCTTATTTCTCCATCTGGCCACCACACTCATTAAAGACAGAGACCACTTTTTGTCACTATATCTTTATCTTAAGTGCTTCAACATGGTACCTGGGTATAGTAGGTACTTAAGAATAACTGATGATTGATTCAATAAATGTCTCAATAAATGAACAAGAGAATGTTCACTGCGTGTAAGATCTTGATGCCTAGTATAGTGAGAGCTTAATTAGAGTACTTAACTAAGTACTAAGCCTGAGCATAATACTTAGTTTTTTTTCTTTGCATTTTACTCTTTCTCAGAAGGGTAATTTGTTTTTAGAATCCCTTCTTTAAATGCTTATTCTTATTGTTAGCGCACAAGAACAGAGTTAGGCAGCTACACAATAATTTTAAGATACTTTACAGAAGAACTGGTGTTGAGTAAGACAAATGTTTTCTGATTCCATAGAGAAAATTTATGTTAAAAAAATGGGTTGAGCTAGTTAATATCTGAGATTACTCCCAGTTTTCACATCCTATGATTTTAATATCTATGTGACTATCAGACACCATGGTAAAAATACAAATAAAACACAATTCTTGTCCATTATACATTTTAACCTTTCACCATGGATAGTTTTTAAAAATCTGATTTCAGTTTGAGCTTTTTTTTTTGAGTAATAATGATTTATATATGTTTGTATTTGTGTGTGTACACATATGTGTGCATTTATATACATATATATGGCTATGTGCAATTTATGTATTGTGAAATGTTTATAATTTTTTTCATTTTCTACTACAGTATTTTAGAATTTTATTTGCAAAAGCATTTTTTATATACTAACCTTTTATATATGTATAAGTTCTTTGTTATAAATATTACAAGTATTTTTTCAGTTTTCTATTTGTCTTCTTCAAGGCCATTCTCATCCTACAATTGTACAAATATTTGTCTGTATTTTTTCTAGTTCCTTTATGGTTTGTTTTCCTCTAAAAACCATCCAATCTGTTGAGAATGTAATGCATGAGATCAAAACCTGACTTTGTTTTTTCCAGATGATTAGCCAGGTTTTCTCATGTGTTGAATACTTTATACTTCATTCACTAAATATAGTACTTTTATATCTTCCAGTGTGTCTCAGCTGTAGAGTGACTGGGCCTTCATTTCCAGATGAAAAAGTAATTTCCATTAATAAAGGAGAAATTACATAGTGTAGAGAAAAAGCACCTTTGACTCTTCAAAGAAGTGGTCACAAGTAAGATACAAATTGTGGTAGTCAGTCTTTTGTTCCACAGAGATTCCCAGGTCTCCACCTTCCAGATACTTGGTGTAGGATTGTATTTCCTGACCATTATGGTTGGCTGAGGCCATATGACTAGTTCTGACAAATTGTTGGTGGATGTGACGTGTGTGTCATTTTGGGGAACAGAGCATTTAATTGCTGGTCTGAGACTTTCTGGAACTCTCTTTCCTGTTAGGTGATGACTGACAATGTTCAGGATGGTGGTCCCCCTTTCTGTCTTGATCCCTGAATGACTGTGGTGAGCAAAGCTCTCCTGTCCTCCTGTATTGGACATGTACTTTCAGCAGTAAATAAACATTTATGGTTATAAGCCACTAAGGTTTGGAAGTTATTTGTTTCTGAAGCATAACCTCACCTATCCTGACTTATATACATAGTCCCTTTCAGTAATTTCAATTTTAATTTCTTTGTCATCTATTGAACTTAAGCTAGAGGCTTTTCTAGTGAGAAAGTTTTCTTTACTGTATACTGATTGATACTAGGGAGGAACAAGGTAATTTTAGGAAAAAAAGTTATGAAATAATGACTAATTTGGGGATAATATTATTTTTTTCAGGTAATCTCAAGCTCTCAAAATGTTTGCCAAAGCAACAAAGAATTTTCTCAAAGAAGTTGATTCTGGAGGTGATCTGATTGCAGTATCGAACTTGAATGACTCTGATAAGTTACAACTTCTAAGCCTAGTGACCAAAAAAAAGAGATTCTGGTGCTGGCAGAGACCAAAGTACCACTTTTTATCTGTCACCCTTGGAGATGTGCTCACAGAAGACCAATTTCTGAGTCCAGGTATGTTTATTTGCTACATTCTATGATTAATCCCAGAACAGAAGATAATTTTTTTTTCTAGACTCATGTCTCAAGTGATTATAAGGTAATACCTTATAATGATGTCTCCTGTTTCTTTGTCTACTATCTTAAAAACATTCTTAAAATGAATAAAACTCTGTAGGTCTGACATTAAAAGTTATAAGTTAATCTTTAAAAACTAACGTTGCAGTTTGGGGTATAAAGGCAGACATGCCCATTGGAGACGTCAGTGTAAGTGGGATGGATCTACCACCCAAATCTGATTTGGTGTTGAGGTTGATGATGACACCTATACAGCAGGAGGGTGTGCGTTTTATTACATAAGGAAACTTTCTGGGTAGAGTGTGGCAGGCTCCCAAGCTGGTCCAAAAACAGCTAGAGATGGGGCTTGAGGGTAAGGAGATGGTTTCAGCTTTTATTGTGATGAAGAGGTAGGGTGAGGGTTCTGCATGTGGGCTGTGGCTTTCAAGGTTTGAATTTCCTGCCAGTGACAATGTAGGGAACACTTGGGTTTTCTTACTAGCTTGTCCAGATGTGTAACAAAGGGAAGAGGGAGTGATGGGCTTGAAAGCTGTTAGCAGTCAAACATTAAAAATAAGTCAGACCCATTATTACAGTAGGGTATTTATAAAATATAGAAAGGCATGAAGAAAATAAATCAACAAAAATGCCACCATCAAATGTTGATTCCCGTTAGTACTTGGACTGTAGTCTTTTTTTTACCTCTGTATCTAACTTTTAAAAACAAAATTGAAATATAATATGTGTATATATATATATATATATATATAATTTTATATACTCTTTACTTATTTTTTATTTAACTTTATATGTTTTCCTTTATGGTTTTAAATATTTCTTCATATTGTTTTCAGTAGACACATAACATTTCTTTGTATGTAAGCACCTTCATGTCCTTAACCATTTCAATGTAGTGCTTTATCAGGCTGCAGTGAACATTTTTGTCTGAATTTGTTGTTCCTTTAAGAAAATGCATCAGCATCCTTATGCTACTCATTGAAGACTTTTGCTACTCATTACTATACTACTTTTTGGAACATGGTGACATGTGAAAGTATCATCAGCTCTTAATTTAAATTGGACTAAATGCTGTCCAAGTCTTCTTTCAGCTCTGAAGTTCTCCGATTTTGTGATTGAATCCCTATTAAAAGAGAAAAGAGAGAGGAGTTAATTGGTTAATCACCAAACTTTCTTCCAGGCCAGCATTCTCGCCAGTGTTTTCTTCAGCTAGACTCGTTATCAGGACTGTCTAGCTATGGGTGAATGGACTGATATTCATTTTATGTCATCTCGTCCCCGCACCTGGATTTCTGGTAGAATTTCTATTACGGGGCAAGAGAGAAAAATGCACAGAATAGATCATGGACCCCTGAGTAGGTGCAGTTTCACTGCCCTGCTGCTGAAGTGCCTCTTTTGTGGTGTCCCGAAAGTTCATGAAGACTTGCGTTAGATGGATGAGGTCAGTGTTGTCGCTGCAGATGAAGAAGTCACAAAATATGTTCATCATCTGAGGCCAGAGCTCACCCTGGTTCTGTGTCCTGTTGGCGTTAGGGCTGTGATGAGAGATGTCCTCTACTTTACCTACAGAGCACAGGCCTGGGGTGTTTGAGGGAGGGAGGGAGGGCATGCCCACTGACTCAGGAAGACAGAGATAAGGAATTGCATGACAAGGAATAGAATGACTGGGTAGAGGTCAGATATAAGCAGATAAGTGTGACCGATGGTAATGAAAGCCAGGGGAATGTTCTTTAAGACTGTCACGTGGGAAGGGAGGCTACCTGAGGACAAGTAAAGGTGGCTGACCTGCCAGACACTGAGGAAGGCAGGCCACTTGAGTGTGTGTCCTGGGCGGGTCTGCTATTTTCTCTCTGTTCGGGCTTCATCTTCATTTAGTTCTTTCACTCTGGAAAGGCACACATTTAAAATGTTCTATTTCTTCACCTGGATCGTGGTTAAGCAGATACTTGCTTTAAAATTATTCATTAAATTCTGTACATACTATCTGTGCATTTCAGTATATATGTATATATTGGAATTAAAAGATGAAAAAACATAAAAACACCCAGTAGAGCCGCTGGCCCCAGTTCTCGCCACGCTCTCTGTCAGCGCCCAGGTGTGCTGGCTCCATTTCCCTCTGCCCATACACACAGCATGGCTGCCAGCTTTCCATTTTGAATGCAAGCCTCATGCTTCTCATGAATCTTCATAGGACTGGAAAGCTAGGTGAGCTAAGGCCCAGAGGTGGCCATATTGTCATCAGATTCCCTTGTATGTCTTATTCATTCCAGTGGTCGTGGAGTCGGACTTTGTGAAATACGAGGGAAAGTTCAAGAACCATGTGAGTGGGGCCATCGAGACGACCCTGGGGAAGGTCAAGTTGAATATTGGAGGCAAAGGTCTTATGGAGAGTCAGTCTTCGTTTGGAACTCTGAGGAAGCAGGAGGTGGACTTGCAGCAGCTCCTCAGAGACTCCGTGGAGAGGTAAGGAGAACTTTACTTGGCATTTTGGATTTGGACATGTCTCACATTTAAACTTGGATCTTTGTTTAGATCGTAACCAGTAGGAACTTGGCAAATCAACAAACATTCTGGAATGCCCGTTGGGCTGAAACTTTGAGGAGCTCATTCTTTTATTTTTTAAATTTTAAAAAATATTTTAATTATAATTGACATACAATAGTCTATTAATTTCAGATGTATGACATAGTTTTTAGGCATTAATATAACTTACAAAGTGATCATTCTGATAAGCCTAGTACACATCTAACACCATACATAGTTATTATAATCTTATTGACTATGTTCCCTATGCTTTAATTTATATCCCCGTGACTGTTTCTGTGACTGGTCATTTTTACTTCTTAATCCCTTCACCTTTTTCATCCCTCCCCCTACCCCTGTCCCCATACAGTAACCATCAGTTTATCTCTGTATCTATGAGCTTGTTTCTGTTTTGTTGTCTTTTTCTTTGTTTTTCAGGTTCCACATGTAAGTGAAATTATATGCTATTTGTCTTTTTCTGCCTGACCTATTTCACTTAGCATTATACTCTCTAGGTGCATCCATGCTATTGCAATTGGCAAGATTTTATTCTTTTTATGTCTAGGCAATATTCTCTCGTATGTATGTAGTACAGCATCTCTATCCATTTGTTTATTGATGGACACGTAGGTTGCTTCCATATCTTTGCTATTGTAAACAGTGCTGCAGTGAACATAGGGGTGCATATGTCTCTTCAAATTAGTGTTTTGAGATTTTTTGGATGAATACCCAGAAGTAGAAATACTGGATCATATGGTAGTTCAATTTTTAATTTTTTGAGGAAACTCCATGCTGTTTTTCAGAATGGCTGCACCAATTTACATTCCACCAACAGAGCAAGAGAGTTCCCTTTTCTCCACATCCTAGCCAACACTTGTTTGTTGATTTATTGATGATAGCCATTCTCACAGCTGTGAGGTGATATTTCATTGTGGGTGGTTTTAATTTGCATTTCTCTCATGATTAGTGATGTTGAGCATCTTTTTATATGTCCGTTGGCCATCTGTATATCCTCTTTGGAGAAATTACTGTCAAGATCCTCTGCCCATTTTTTAATTGGATTGTTTGTTTGTTTGTTTGGTATCATATGACTTCCCTTTAGATATTAACCACTTATTGGCTATATTATTGGTGAATATAATCTCCCATTCAATAGGTTGTCTTTTTGTTTTGTTGGTGGGTTTCCTTTGCTATGCAAAAAATTTTAGTTTGATGAAGTTCGTTTGTTTATATTTTTTTAATTTCCCTTGCCCAAGGAGACATATTTAAAAAAAATTACAAAGAGCAATGTCAAAGAGTTTACTGCCTATGTTTTCTTCTAGGAGTTTTATGGTTTAGGGTCTTATGTGTAAGTCTTTAATTCATTTTGAGTTTATTCTTGTATGTGATGTAAGTAGGTGATCCATTTTCTTTCTTTGGGGTGTATTTGCCTGGTTTTCCCAACACCATTTATTGAATAGACTGTCTTTACCCGATTGTATATCCTGTCACCTTTGTCATAGATTAATTGACCATATAGGTGTGAGTTTATTTCTGGGTCCTCTGTTCTGTTCCATTGGTCTATGTGTCTGTTTTTATGCCAGCACCATGCTGTTTTGATTACTATAACCTCATAGTATAGTTTGATATCAGGTAATGTGACACTGCCAATATTATTCTTTCAACATGACTTTGGCTATTCAGGGTCTTTTGTGGTTTCATATTAATTTTAAGATTATTCGTTCTAGTTCTGAAAAATACCATTGGTATTTTGATAGGGATTGCATCGAATCTATAGATTGCTTTGGATAGTATGAACATTTTAACAATGTTAATTATTACTGTCCATGAACACAGTATATGCTTCCATTTATTTGTATCTTCAATTTCTTTCTTTATATCTTATAATTTTCCAAATACTGGTCTTTTACCTCCTTGGTTAAATTTATTCCTAGGTATTTTATTGTTTTTGATGCAAATATAAATGGGATTGTTTTCTTAATTTCTCTTTCTAATAGTTTGTTATTGATGTATAAAAATGCAATCGAGTTCTGAATATTAATTTTGTATCCTGCTACTTTACTGAATTCATTTATTAGCTCTAATAGTTTTTTGGTGAATTCTATTGGTTTCTCTATATATAGTATCATGCATCTGCAAATAATGACAGTTTTACTTCTTCCTTTTCAATCTGAATGCTTTTTATTTCTTTTTCTTGTCTGATTGTTGTGGCTAGGACTTCCACTATTACACTGAGTAAAAACGGTGACAGCAGATACTTTTGTCTTGTTTCTGATCTTAAAGTAAAAGTTTTCAGCTTTTTCACCATTGAGTGTGATGTTAGCTGTGAGTTGGTCATATATGGCCTTTATTATCTTGAGGTATATTCCCTCTATCCCTACTTTGCTGAGAATTTTTACCATGAATAGATGTTAGATTTCATCAAATGCTTTTTCTACATCTATTAATATGATCATACGATTTTTACCTTTCATTTTGTTTATGTAGTATGTCATATTAATTGATTAAAAAATATTGAACAAACCTGCATACCAGGAATAAATCCCACTTGATCATATATATAATCTTTTTAATGTATTGCTGAACTGGTTTACTAATATTTTATTGAGAAATTTTTCATGTATATTAATCAGGGATATTGGCCTATAATTTCCTTTTTTTGTAGTGTTTTTGCCTACTTTTGGTATTAGGATAATGCCGGCCTCATAGGATGAGTTTGGGAGTCTTCCCAAGTCTTCAATTTTTTTGAATAGTTTAAGAAAGATTTGTATTAATTTTTCTCTGAATGTTTAGTAAAATTCACCAGTGAAACCATCTGATCCAGGGCTCTTGTTTGTTGGGAGTTTTTTGATTACTGATTTGATTTTATTAGTAATTATTGGTCTGTTCAGATTTTCTGTTTCTTCCTCGGAAAGTGTATATTTCTAGAAATTTATTCATTTCTTCCAAGTTGTCCAATTTATTGGCATATAATTGTTCACAGTTATTTCCTTATTTCTGTGGTGTTGTCACTTCTCATCTTTCATTTCTGATTTTATTTGGTCCCTCTCTCTTTTTTTTCTTAATGAGTCTGGCTAAAGGTTTATCAATTTTGTTAATCTTTCAAAGAATTTCAAAGAGCTCCTGGTTTCATTGACCTTTTGTATTTTGTTTTTAAATTCTATTTCTTTCATTTACACTCTGATCTTTATTCTTTCCTTTCTACTCACTTTAGGTTTGTTTCTTCTTCTCTTTCTAGTTCTTTTAAGTGTAAGCTTAGATTGTTTATTTGAGACTTTTCTTGTTTTTTTTGAGGTAGGCCTGTATGACTATACATTTTCCTCTTAGAACTGCTTTCACTGTGTCCCATTAATTTTGGATTATTGGGTTTTCATTTTTATTTGTCTCGAGGTATTTTTTTAATTTCTTCTTTGATCTCATTGTGAACCCATTCATTGTTTAGTAGTGTGTTAATTGGCCTCCACATGTTTGTATATTTTTCAGTTTGCTTCTTTTACTTGATTGCAGAGCTCATTGTTTAGTCTGGAATTTCTTAACTGCTCTTAGCCTGAGAATGAAGACCTGAGAAGCATTTTAAAAGGATGTTATTGCAGGCAAATGTGCACTTTTTAAAATCATAAGATTTATAAAATGCTAACAACAAGAATGTTCTGTCCTATATTTTTTAATCTTAATATCAGAAGTAGGAAAATCACAACTCCTTCTGGTTCTTCATAATTTTCTGACTAGGAGAAGAAGAAGGCAAGTGAGAAGCTTTAGGAGAAGATCTGGTTTTCAACTTTGCAGTCTTGGAAAAAACCCACACTTATTTACTCTTTAGCTTTCAGCAAATACATTTTACCTGACTATAACTCATTGTTATTTTTAGATTATGATTATTAGACATTCAATAAATAATGTTCTTGAGTGCCTTTTAAGTACTATATACTATTCTACATGCTGGGGATGCTGCAGCAAAAAAACATCAACATTTCTGCCCTATATTTTAGGGAGAAAAGACACAAAATGTCCAACTAAGGAAAACATATATAGTAGGTTGATGGAGATTGGTGGAATAGAGAAAAATATAGCAGAGAAGGGGGCTAAGGCATGCCAGAAATCAGGGCTATGATTTTAAAAAGTGGCCAGAGAAGGCATCCTGCAGAAATTGACATTGGAGCAAAGATTTGAAGTTGGGGAGGGAGCAAGCAAAGGGGTATCCTGGGCAAGAATGTTGTAGGCAGAGGTCAGTGCAGCTGGAACTGAGTAAGACACACAAGAGGAGATGAGGTCAGAGCGGGGAGTGGCAAGTCCTGTAGGACCTTGAAGGCCATTGGAAAGGCTTTAACTCTTACTTGGAGTGAGTTGGAAAGCCACGGTAAGACTTTGAGAAGGAACCTGACATGATCTGACTTACTATGTTTTAGAAGACTCGTCTGGCTGCTGGTTGAAACTGGATGGGCAATTTGAGAGGTTATTACAATAATTCTGAAGAGATGATATTTCAGTCTGTACAGTAATATATATGCATTTCCATGTATTATGTCAACCTTTTTCTTTTAAAACAGAAAATGCAAATCCAAATAATTAAGAGAATTCTTATGTTTAAGTAAGAGTGGCTTATCTCTTTTCCAATGTTCTTAGGATAATACAAATTATAAAATATGTTCGCTCATCAAATGAAATTATGTTTAAAAAAATCAATAAGTAAAAAATACCATAAAACTCAGTTATCACACATTTTGTGGGCAGATTTTGTACAGACCTTGAGGATACTTGCGCAACTGCAGTCTTCAAAACTCATTCATCTCTCCACTAACCTCTGATGCTTAATAGTGTTGAAAAATCATGGCCATTATTTGAGTCTTGCCTCTTTGTACTTTCTAGGATTCCAAGATAACACTGACTTACGACTCTGGCAGGAATTCCCTTTTGGTCTGATCATTTTAATCTCTCTCTGGTGACACCAGGTGGCAGGGACAGCCACCTCTTTCTCTGACAGTCATAATCTTACTTTTCCTTTCTCTACTGCTTTCCTTCTTTGCTAGAGAGGCATTTTCATTTTCTATAATAATACTTGTGACGTACTAGAAAAGTGTTTGTTGTTTATCTGAAAATAAAACTTTGTCAGGCATTCTGCGTTTTTCTTTGCTACGTCTAGCGAATAAAGAGGAAGGGGGACAGGAGGGCTGGGAGTGTCCAGGGGCCTCTGTTCCCTTAGCCTTTAGACAGCCCTCCATAGCTTACCCTTATTTTTCAGTCTCGTTATTTCTATTTCAAAAACCACAATTAATCATGTTTCCTAATATAGGTTTTTCAAACACGCTTCATGATTCAGGTGTAGAAGATCATGCCAATAGGAAGCATATGGAGAGAAGTCAGTGAGTCAAGATGGGAGGAAATATTCTGAAGAGAAAAAAGCTGGAGCCAGCAGTTATATGTGGGAACAAGGCAGAGAGGGAGGGGATGGAAACGAACATCCGGTGAGCACCTACTATGTGCCAGGCTCTTGGCAGACGTCACCTCATTTACTCTTCACAGGACCTCCTTTTACATTTATGGATCTAAGGCTCAGGATGGAGAAGTAAGTAACTTGTTCTCAGTCCCAGAGCTCAGTTTATATAAATTGAATCCTGGGATTCTACCCAGGATTTTCTGGCTCCAAAGCCCTTGTTCTTTCCTCTAAATCATGCTTGAAGTGACTGTGAAGCAAAGAAACTGGCTGAAGATAAGTAGTTAAAACTATAGCAGAGAATGTAAAGGCAAAGGCATGAATCTAGGTCCCCAGGGAGGGTACCTGGGGGGTCCACAGTGGACTGGGTGCTATCCCGAGCAAGCCCACATGAATAGCTCAGACTGCCAACCTGGAGGTGTCCACACACAGGGGTGAGATCACCTTGGGAGGGTCTTCATAAATCCTGTTCATTGTAGAGGTGACAGGGAAAGGATGGCATGGGGGAGGGGCGGAGCAGGGGTGTTGATACAAGACGCATGCTAAAGAAGAAATTTAAAGTCTGGAACTGGAAGAGGTGTCTTATCACAGAGTCACCTCCTTGTTCTATTGCTAAGAGGTATCAGTGAGCTCAGGGGAATGTGGGGAGTAACAGGGAGGGACAAGTCTCTTGATCATGGGATGGAGCTATGTAAGGCTAACATTCTTGTGACTTGGCACTGGAATAATAAATTCTTATCTATAGCATCTGCTTGTCTTTGGACTCCCATAATATCATTGGATTGGTAAGACGCTGTTCGATACACATGTGACTGGGGTGTGGTAGTTAGTAATGCTTAAGTACTGTACGTTCTCGAGGGGTTACTTGCAGTTGGTTATTTTTATTTGTCAATTCAGATAAGTTGTCATCTGTAGATAAGTTACTTTAGCCCTCAGAATCCAGAGTATTAGCTTTCTTGTCTGCAAGATTTGTGCACATCTCAAAAACAAACTTCATCTATCCTTGAAAAAAAACAAAGGCCTACATATATAACATTTATCTGGCATTGTTGGGCACAGGAGCATTCCATAAGAACCAACCGTTCAGGTTCGCTGTGAATGAGAACTCTGTGTTTATTCTGAAACATTCTTGATGGAAACCATGCTAAGACAGCCCACATCTTTTTCTCCTTCTTCTTTTCCCTTAACAACACATTTATGGAGACCTTTCTGTAACGGCTCAAATTCATGTTTTACTCTTAAGATTCAGTATTATCCTGTAATAAACTCTATTTTTTCTGCCTCATCTTCCATCGTCAGCAGCCATGTGTCACCACTGCCTCAAGGATGACTGCCACACCCACCCATCTCTATCACCAATTTATTGCATCTAATCTCCTAGGATCTGGAGAAGTTTAGTCTTGGTAAATAATTGTCATAGGCTTGGTATGTCACTTCTGCCCCTGGCCTCAGATTCCTCAGCTGTAGGTGAAATGTCAGGAGTGGGTGGACTCTGGAGAACACACGTCAGCTCCTTTCCTATGTGTCCAGGGCCTTGGTCCCAGCCGGGTCCCAGACATGGCACCGTTTTGTGCTGCCCTGGCTGTGTAGGGGTTGAGGTGGGTGTTACCATTCGGGCAGATCCCACTCTCATTCTTTGTCGTATTGTAAAGCAAATTTTGGTGAAACCGATTACATTTTTCTATGAATACGTGATAATTAGAAGTTTGGATTTTTATGAAGTAACATCGTGCAAGCAATAGATGGCAATGATAAACCTTCATAATTATTTAAAATATTTAAAACTTATACTCAAAGTCATATCCAAATACTTTCAAATTCTGCACATTTTACATACAAGAAAAAAATGTTAAATTCTGCCGTTCATTATGTCCCACATTTGACCTCGCTAAAATGATTGCCGTAGCTCTCATGACTACTGTTTCAGTGAACTGTCAACTCTCAATTTATTTGGGAGTTTTTCTGCAGGAAGAGATTTGAGGGCATGTGTCTTTCTTGAAAAAAATGTGCAGCAAGGTCAGAACTGGTCTTTTCTGCTTGATAAATTGCTCTGTGCCCAGCAGAGGGTTTGAAAAATCATTCCACTTGCATTCGTGCTCGACTCAGTGCTGGCATCATTATTTTTAATAAATAGAATTTGTGTCTAACAATTTAAAGACCTCTGGCCACATGTACTTGGAGAACAAGTTTTTTGAATCTGGTCCTTTTGTTTATTCTCTCTCTCTTTTTCTCTTTCTGGGATAGCTTTTAAGGGGTCAAAACAAACAGCTGAAGCACCCCGGGTCTGGGGGTGGGAGCAGCCAGCAGCAAGCACCTTTTCATGCTCTTCTCTCGGTGTTGGTGGGTGCAGGTATTCTTAGACCAATTGCAGAGTGGCAACCTTCAGCTGCATTATTTTCTAAATGAAAAAAATAAATTGGTTGTGGAAACATAGAAGTATAAGGAATAACATAACACACACTAATACACTCCCTCCCACTCCCCTAGCTTAAAAAAAAAAAAAAAAGATCATTTTCTTTAAACCAAGACATAGGAGCCAACTTTTTCTGCCTTCACTGCCCAGGATTTCATTAAGAAAATGGGATTTGTGTTCTCAAGGTGTTTGTTAGTGTGAGAATTAAACGAGAGAACATAAACAAAGGCTGTAAACTACACCTGGCACATGGCACGTTTTCATTAGCTATAGCTGTTGGTGCGAACACGTTTACAATTTCCGCTAGGATCACCAGCTCCAGGTAGAGCCAGGTTACAAACGCAGAGAAAGGTCAGAGCTATGGGACGGAAAGGTGTGGCTTAGCGTTCGGTGGGTGATGGGGCAGGGAGATGGGGAATGAAGTAAGGTCCACAGAGTGTCTGACATGCAGCATTTCGCGTGTCCAGAGGAGGCCGGCGGCTGCACTGTGGAAGACAGGACCAAGGACTTTCTGGTCCCTGCGTATGGCAGCGGCCCGGCTTCTCCCGAAGTGAGTGAGGACTTAGATGTGTCACTGTGCCACGGGAAAGTCAGGAAAGTTCTCTGTGCATGTTTCGTTTGTCAAAGGAGAAGCTTGTTCGATTCTTAAAGAAAGGTGTATGAAGCCCTTGAACAATATCAACACGATATTAATGGGCCTGATCTTTCATCACATTCTCTGTGGGAAGAGCAGCTATGAAGCTCTCAAGGCCCCATCCACTCGACTCTTTCTCAAAGACGTCTTTCCTGAGACCCAGCCCTTCAGGCCATCTCCTTCTCTGTGCTGTGTGAAATCAGTCTATTTCCAGGCTTTTTTTTTTCTAAATTATTCTGTTTCCAGGTGTTGGTCTTAGTTCTCAGGACTAGGAGATACTGAAATTTTGTTTGACCTTCTGTTGTTTTTATCCACAGTGTAATCCCAGCCAGCTGATAACCCTCCTGCACAAGAGAAGGGCTTTCTGGGGATTCTTTCCAATATTTGATCCTGGGAGTAGTTTCTGTCTTTTCACAGAAATTCTCCTGCCTATGAGCTTTACTTTGAAAGGCTACCTTCTTTCCTTCTAAGATCGATAGACATGATTGTATTTCATCACATCCAAGATGCCATCCATCATGAGATGCACCACTATCTTATGTACCACTAAGAAAAGAACACTGCCAGTCAAACCATGCCACCCGTCAATTCTAAAACATCCCGATTTCAGAGATGTGAAAATGTGAAAAACATACATGTGTTTTAGAATGGATGAGCTTGTGGTGTATGATGAGTCAGGAGTTAGAATTCGGGTGAGCAGACATTCGTTCCACCTGAGCTTTTCACGCAGTGACACGAGGAGTGTACCCATACTGAACATCTCATCTTTCCTATAAACCTGCGTCTCTGCCCACCTCCCTCTGAGGCGCTGGTGGGTGAGGCCTAACTGTAGTTGTCTCAGCCAGAAATCTGAGTTTCAGACGTGGTTCTTTCCTCATCTTCGTTTCTACACTTGGTCTCTCACCAGTTGAATCTACCTCTTGAATATGGGCCTTACCTGTTCCCATGGTCACAGCCTCACAGGCATTTTCCTGTCATAGGCCTCCACCATCTCTTACCTGGGTGTCCACAGGGTCTCCTGGCTCATCCTTCTGCACCTAGTCTCACCCCTCCCAGTAGATTCTCCGCTCAGAAGCCAATGAGATCATGTGACTGCTCAGCTTATGGCTTCTGTGCTCTCCACTGTCCTAGGGTGACACACCCGCCTCTGGTTGACAAAGCCCTGCTTTTGCTCTTCAGGGTCCTCTCTCACCATTCTCCCCTCACACCCTCCAGGCCAGTCCCTTGAACTAATTCCTGGGACTAATATCCAAGGCTCTTTCTTCCCTCCGAGCCTTTGTCGGAAGGCTCCTTCGCCCCTGTCCACACAGACACACAGAAGGTCACACACAGCCTGCCTCTCTCCCCTTCACCCAGCCCCACATGGACCCCCACTTACTTTAGGAGCCACACCACCCCACACGTCCCCTCTTGGGACACGAGCCACACTGTGTGATAATCAGGCAGGTAGTAACTGCCTGATTGCACGTCTCTCTTCCCCCTGGAATGTCTTCTTACTCACCGTCGGGCCCTGCGGCATACTAAACTCTGCTCGAAAGAATAATTGGTTATTCTTCATTTTATATCTGAGGAGCCTGAAATGCAGAAGTTAATTAGTTTGTCTGGACTCAGGCTTTAAGCCCAGGTCCACAAAACACGTGATTTTCCCAGCACAGCCGCTGATACACAGAGCTTGGAAAGAGACAAATGCCCCAAGGGCTCCTGCCTCAGCTTCGTTTTGGTTTATCCTCTCGCAGACCTGCTGCATCTCACCAACTGGTGGCAGTTAATTAATTACTCCATCCTAAAGGTTGAAGGTCTGGAATGGCTCATTTCCTCCGTCTCTCGCTTCCTTGTTGTATGTGGGTGAGATAAGCTGTTATATAAGAGTGCAGTGCAGACAGAAGTGGGGGCAGTCGCACTGTGGAGGTGGCCTGGTGACTTTGGTAATCCTGTGGTTAACTTAGAGAGAGAGAAAGAGAGAGAGACAGAGAGAGAGAGAGAGAGAGAGAGAGAGAGAGAGAGAGTGACAGTGAGAGAGCAAGTGCTCAAGGTTTTTCTCTATGAAAGTAGAAGCCCGAGAACTCAGTAGCTCAGGTTTCTAGAGATTTCTCTCCCCTGGCTCTGGCTCTTGGTTGAGCATCTCTGGTGTGTGGAAGTTTTTTTATTTTTTTTTTTTTATTTATTTATTTATTTTTTTTTTTTATGGTTGAAATGGAGACTTTGGGTCTATATAAGGAGCCAGCCCACAATGGCTGCTCCCGTTCCCCGGAGGATCTGCTGCTGGTCTCTGGGGAGCTGTCACAGGAGGGCTGAGCAGAAAGGCCCTTTGTTCGTTAACAAGCGCTTATTAAGTACCTTCTGTATGCAAGCCCCAAAGGAGGTCCAGGAAGGAGAGAGAAGATGGAAGGGTCCTGGGCTTCAGGACTGGACATGCTCAGCTGTGTTCTCATCCAGACTCAATAACCGTGAACCCTGGGTCACTGGTTATGAGTTCTCTCTGCTTCATATCTCTCTGTGAATTAAGGGTGACAATAACTTCATGAACCAGCTAGGGGGTCTTTAGTTGCAAAGGACACCTGTAATTACCTCACATAAGAGAACATCCCAAGGTAGGGATGGGTCAACCTTAACCTTGTTGAAAGTAGATAGTTAATCCAGGAACTCAGTGGAGCCCCCTTGTGGCAACTTCCACATGTCGCTTGTCTCAGCAGCCTCGTTCTCTTCTTGGTCCCCAAATGGCTGCATTGCAGACAGCAAGGTCCAGAGGCAGAAGAATGTTCTCTTTGTTGTGCCTCTTTTTAAGAGAGAAAAATCTTCCTGGAAAAACCCAACAGACTTTTCCTCAGGTCTCAGTGGCCAGAATTGCCATGGATGCCCCATCCTAGGCAACCACTGCTAAGAACAATGGGGTCACCGGGATTGGCCAAGATACTCATCTGCGGGGCTGGGTGCACCCGCTCCATCCCCAGCCCCAGACTCCCAAACCGGAACAAAATGGGATGGGCAGCTACGGGTGCACTGCACTGGGGGAGGGGGGGTGAAGGTAGGGAGCCATCGGAGCCTTCTGGGCCCAGCTGCTCAGAGCAGTGCCCGTAGAAACAGTCCAGGTCCCTCTTGCCTCCCTTTCCCTTTCAGGGAGCCTACAAACTTTAAAGGGGGCAAGGCGTGTCCCCTGGAGGGGTACCCAGGCAGATGGGTGCAGCATGGCCGCTGCGTTTCAGGATTTTAGTAGGTGGCAACCGAAATGAAACTCTAGTCACGGCTCGGTGGGTGTTTTGCCGCGTCTGTACCTGGAACAGGTCGGCTATCACCAGAGAAGCAGACTTTGCGGCTCAATGAAATGTCAGAAGAGCAAAGCCAAGTTTACAGGCAACATGCACGGGCCTAATCTAAATAGCGTTTCTAATTTTTCCACTCTACAGCTGGTCCGTAGACACACACTTACTTCCTTCACCATAGTGTCAGCCAGTAAATCAAAACCCTTTCAGGGAAATGCCTGAATCATCAGAGTGTGGTCACGTTTCTGTGGGTTAGTAAGTCTTGCCTAATACTCTCCCAGTAGCAGGCTGGCCACCGTCTCTGAGCTCTTTTCAATGTTCCAGTCTCTGTGTGTGGGGAGATGCTGAAACCTGCCATCTTGCAGTCTCTTCAGAGTGTATTTGTACCCCGTGCCTCTTGCTGTCAGTGTTTAGTGTTGTGGAAAGTGCAAAAGTAGAACAGTCACAAGATTGTGTGTCCCGATTTTTGCCCCTAATATGCCATGTGACTCAGGTGAGTCTGACCTATGAGGGACACCGTCTCCATTTCCGAGTGCAGATGCCAGATTAGATTTGGTGATCAGGACCGCCTCCCTCCCAGCCTGTGGAGACGCTGCAGGCCATTCACAGCTTCCTGCCCCTCCTGGCCTTCACTCAGTCTCGGGGTCCTGAGCGATCGTGGATGGATTGCTCAAAGGGGGGTATTATCAAAGTGAAACTGGTTTTCCACTCAGAACCGTAATTCCCGGGCCCTTGTAGTTTTATCATTTCTTCACAGCAGACTGGACAAGAGCTGATGGCTCCTACCCTGTCGTAACGTACCCTGCTTTTCAGAGATCCTGATCAAGACTCTATCAGAAACTTCGTTCCTCTAGTATGTGTTATCATCGAGGGCTGTTACACGGCTGTCCCTGGCCGTGTCACCAGGACTGCCTCTGCCTCGCTCACTGAGAGATCCCCAGCGTCTGGCACGTGACAGTTGTTTGTGGTGCTGAATGATGAGTTTTGAGGTGGGGTCTGCATGGGCTGGGGCATGCTCTCCCCTTGTCTCTAGGAGGGACCCCAGGCCTGCATTTATGCTTTGAAAAAGAAAGCTGCTTTTCCTCCTCCTTTTGGATATTGTTAGCATTTTAACAGTCTTCACTGGGTTTCTTCTCTGTGGGCTTGCATTTTGGCTTTTGAAGCCTGAGGAAGAGAGAGGATGGAAATCAAATCCTCAGGCTGGGCGAGGAGGCAGCATCACTAGGGCTGGGCCTGGGCGCTTTTAGGTGCTTCGGGAGGGGAGTCTGTTTTATTTATTGCTGGCCGCCCTGGCCCACGGCCTGCTCCCCAGCAGCTCTGCCTGGTTGCCTCTTCCAGCCAACTCCTGTCCTTTAGCCATGGAGCCGTTTTTTTTTAAATTGCTTTCAATGTCTGCTCCCTGGCCAAGGGCTCACCTCATGAGGCACCCTGAAAACTGTGGCCATGTATCTGACTAGCCTGGAAAGGGATCTCAGTTTGACTTCCCTGCCGACAACGGAAGGAAAGAAAGAAACATTTACAGATGGGCTTGATGTGGGTCACTTTATGAAAGACTAAAATCAGCTTCCTAGACAATTCTCACTTTACAGATGTGCAAACTGAGACTCACGGACAGGAGGTGGTGACCCAGCAAGTAGAAGGTAAAGCTGGGAGCCACCAGGCTGACAGCAGGTGAAGTGTTACATAGAGCTGCCAGGTACACAGAGGGAGGACGCTCCCACAGGAGAATGGGACAGGGGATCAGCATGCCAACTGGATGAGGAACGGGCACCCTTCTCTCCGTTAGTGTGACTCCCTTTCTCTTGACTCCAGATGTGTTCCCTTGGGTCCAGCCCTTTAAAATTAGTTATACTATACACCTGTCTCTTTGTTCTCTGCTCTTATAATGCCATCTCCCAGGATGAGAGAGGCACCTTGGGTTGTCGTGAAAAATATGTCTTTATAAATATGTGTGAAGTGGATGAGGACCTCCTGGCTGCACATTTTCTGGTGGGAGAGCTGGCCCGTTTCTCCTCCCTGTGGGCACTGACCCCAGGCCGGCCTGGGGGGGAGAGTGTTCTTCCAACCCTGCCCTTTAGCCTTTTCTGTGATAACTTATTCCTTTACCTGCCAAGCGGGTGGATAGCATAGGTCTTAGGCACCAATAAAGGAGCAGAGTGTTCTTTCTTCCAGGGGCTTACAGTCTGTACAGAAGTTTTTTTAATTAAAAAAATGTTTTTAATAATTAATATTTTCACATGGTTTTAATGTTAAAAGGTCAAAAGAGTAAAAGTAAAAAGTCTCCAGCCCCTGGCCTCCCAGCCAGCTAGTCCCACCCCCGAAGCAACCACTGTTCATAGTTTTTGTGTCTCTTTCTAAAGACATTCTGTGCATTTGTCCACTGGTTTAGAGGACCGAGAAGACATGGAGGGAATTGGGAAAACTGAGGAAGAATTTTCTGAGGGCACACGGCTGCAGCAATCAGGAGACGGGGTCAGGGAAAACAGGCAGATATAGATATTCTGAAAAAATTTCCAGGAGGACTTAGATATAAAACCTCCTTCCAGCCCTCAGCCGCGGTCCAGCTAGACGAGCCAAATACTGACATGTCGAAATGGACACAGCAGTCCAAGAGCTAAATAGAGATGAAGGTCAAATTCCCAGTGTAGCCACAGGATGCCCCCTCCCAGAGGAGGGCAGCCGGTGCTGGTTGCCTGGCTGGGCGGGGCTTTGTGAAGGAGCAGCCTGGGTCTCTTAGCTGTGTGACTTTAGTTACTGCTGTCAACCTCTCTGGGACTCCTTGTTTCTCATCTATGAAGCCCCTAATCTAGGCTTTTGAACTTTTTTGTTACTTGAACCCGTTTAGTCTGAAGAAACCGTGGACTTCCTTTAAAATGCACATAATGAATTATATAGGATTGTAAATGTTAATTAATTACATCGAATTATGGCTTTTTTTCCCCCCACCTGGTGGACCCTGGGGAGTTCCATCACACAGTGATGCTTGCTCTGAGGAAGGAAAGAGCCAGGGTCCGGCTCCCATGAACTGTTTCGGGTCCTGTCACTGGTTGGGGTCATGTGATGGTAGCCGGGGGAGGAGCCTGGGGAAGGATTCCCTCTAGAGATTGCTTTGCAAAAGGTCAAAGGAGCATCCATTTCCGCTGGTGAGTAGCTTCCCCTCTGTCTACACCAGGTCTCCTCTCCAGCCCTCTCCTGAGATGAGTAGGTTTGACCAGCATTCAGTTTCCAAAAGGTGGCAGCACTGTCCCAGGAAACAGCCCCAGCCACGCTGGGTGAGCCGCGCTGCCCAGCTTGCTGCCTGCCTGACCCTGCAGCCCAGGAGAGCATTTCTAGTCAGCTTGATGAGTTGCAGCCATGTTACTCTCTCCTGCCCAGGCACCCAGATCTTAGCCTCGGAGATGGGCAGTGTCCCTGGTCAAGATTCTCTCCCCCACCCCATGGTGGGGCCACCCCACAGGGGCCATTCTTTGGGCAGCAAGGCCTGGCAGGTGCTGGGCGGACCCTCGCAGCATGTCAGGACTGTCCTGCCACCAGAGGCGGAAGAAAGTCAAGTTCCTGCAACTGACATTTTCCCTCCTTTTCTGGTGTTTGGGGTGGGGTGGGGCGACATGGGGATTTTGGAGGGAGGTGGGCATCTTAAGCAGTGGAGTCTTCGGTGGTCTAGGCTGAGTTTTTTCTTTCCAAACAATGTAACATTGGCTAAGACGGCATGGGGTGTCTTAGCGGGGCTATTTAAGGAACGCAGCAGAGTCGCTTCAGACTCCTCAAGGCGGCCTTGCGCTGCCTCTGCAGTTAGTTCTGAGGTTGGAGGCAAGGAGTCGCTGCCTCTCATGTGTGTGCACGTGGGGACGAGCCGATTTTTAAGGGAGTCGATTTTCAAGACTCTGGAAGATGGAACTGTGCGGGGCAGACGGAGGAGCACGTGGGAGGGGATCGCGGCGGACTGGGGGAGGGGAGCGGATGGAGTCAGGCCGGTTCTCACTGGTGGGCATGCGCATGCTCACCTCCAAAGCCGGAGCCTCTGGGACCAAAACACAGTCTCTTAGGAAGAGACTTCCATCTCCCTTTCGTTCTTTCAACCACCCTGCCAGCCTTCCATTTCCTCCCCCTCCCATATGCTCGCTCTCTCTCACACCCAGATGTATGTAGACTCACACATTTACACATTCATTAAGGCACTTGGGAAAGAAGGAAAAAACCCACAAGTTTTATTTAACCATTTATTCTAAAAACATATATCGAGTCTTTGCTGTATATGCACTAGACACTGTCCTGAGAGAATAGTCAAGATGGGCATAGCCTGACTTTCATGGAGTTTGTCGTCTAGGGCCGTGGTCCCCAGTTTTTTTGGCACCAGGGTCCAGTGCTCCTATGAGAATCTAATGCCTGGTGATCTGAGGTGGAGCTGAGGCGGTGATGCTGGTGCTGGGGAGCGGCTGCAAATGTGGATGAGGCTTCTCTGGCTTGCCTGCTGCTCACCTCCTGCTGTGCAGCCCAGTCCCTAACAGGCCACGAATTGGTACCGGTTCACTCCTGGAGGTTGGAGATCCCTGGTGTAGAGGGAGGAAACAAATACTGAACAAATAAATGAATGGGCTAGAAAAGTATCATCTGGAACTGTGGTTTCCAGAGAAGCAGTCTTAGGATGTGACAGCATGACACAGCGAGCAGGGAATGCCTGCTTCCCCAGGAGGTGACAAGCCTCAGGGAGATGGGCTCGTGCAGACGTAGTTTCAAGGCTGTGGGGCCGGGCGTGCACCTGGTGTGTTTAAGGCATAGAGAGAAAGCAGGAGGTGGGATTGAGTGGGGGGGGCAGAGGGCCAGATCACAAGGCCTCAAAGCTTGGGGGAGGGGTTGAGATACGGTATAGCCATTGCGGGTTTCTAAACAAGTGACATAAAAAAGTACCTCCAATCCAATTAAATATCCCATAATTCCCACCAAGTGCGCACGTTGTTGCTTTGTTTTGGGGGCCTCAGTAGAAGGTGGCTGGAGTCAGCTCATGTTTGTGTGGGACCTGACATTGTGCTCACCACATGTCACCTCCTCCCTGTGATAATCCCACAGGGAAAGTGTCCTTCCCATCAGTGTATCCGTGAGAGAACCAAGGTGCAGAGTAGGTCATTCAAAGTCACCCAACCAGAGGGCCAGAGCTGGGGTTGAAGCCCCACTGGGCAGGCTTTAGGCCCCAGCTTTGCATGCCTGACTGCAAGTGGAGCCCTGGGCGGCTTTGTTGTTGTTGTTGTTGTTGTTGTTGTTGTTGTTGTTATTTTATTTTTATTACAGATTTAATATGTGTGAAACATTGTTGTAATTTGCATTTATTTGACCATCTCTGAGGTGGAACAGTTTTTCATGTCTTTATTTTATTGTGATAAAATATATAGGACATAAAATTTGTCATTTTAACCATGTTTAAGTGGCATTAAGTACATTCACACTGTCATGCCACCAACACCACTCTCCATTTCTAGGACTTTAATCCCTCACATGGAACCTCTGTACCCATCTAGCAAGGACTCCCCTTCCTCCTCCCCCAGTCCTGGTCACTTCGACTCTACTTTGTGTCACCATGCATTTGCCTCGTCTAGATATTTCATATAAGTAGAGCCATCCGATATCCGCCCTTTGGGGTCTGGCTTACTGCACTCAGCATAGTGTCTTGCCAGTTCATTCATGTGGTAGAGTATGTGTCAGAATTTTCCTCCCTTCCTGGTTGAACAATAGCCCCTCGAATGCCTATACCACATTTTGTCTCTCCATTCATCTGTCGATGGGCACATGTGGTTTCCACTTTAGGCAGGTTTTTTTTTTTTTTACACAGAGACACGACCTTTCCAGCTCTGGGGCTACTTTCTGAGGCCTGGAGGGTCTGTCTGCCCCGGGGGTTGGGGGACAGGTTATGGATGGTGCAGAGCTTTTCAAGGCAACTAACCTTGGGCAGTTGAAAAGGCCCAGGATGACTACTGACATCATTTTCCTGCGGGCACCAACTCTGATTTGGTTCTCTTCCCGCCCACTTCGTAGAGTCAGAGCGTTGAACGAGCTCTCCAGAGACGTTATTTCATCATTTGCTTCTAAGGGTGAAATCATCTCCTATAGATGGAAATTTAGCTTTTTGAGATTCCCCAGAGGAACTGTGTGGGAGCCCCGAGTCTCTGCCGGGTGACCCAGGGCAGGCCACATCTAACTGACCTCAGTGTCTCCATCTGTAAAATGATGTAAAAACCCTCCCAAGAGGTCGTACATCCTTCCAGGGCAGACAGGTTAAGATGTTGCTTTTTAATTCAAATCCAGTTTCTTCATCGCCACTTGTGTGCTTTAAGCCCGTTCCTCTCTCCTTTGTGAGCGATTGGTCAGCATCCCCTGCACAGTCATACTATATTTCCTGGGTCAGGGCTGTGATGTCCGTGGTCCCTCAGCCTCTGATTAAATGACAAAGCAGAGTCCCCAGGCATAAGGCAGACTGATTGCAGGTTGGGTTTCTTTTCTTTCTCCTTGACAAGCAGCCCTGCTATTTGACAGGACCCCTCCTTCCCTCCACATCCAGCCTTTCTCCGGAGGCCTGGCAGCTCCCAGGTGGCCTCGGGAGAGTTTGGTTTATGCCTTTCCAGATGAGCGGCTCCCTTTCTCATCGTCAGGAAATAAACGATGCCGGCCGTCACCCGTTTACTCCTCTGCCGCCCGCCGTGTGCGGATTCAATTCACGCTGCGTCCGTCTCCCCTGAGGCGCGGGCCCACTCACAGACATTTTTTTTTCCTTTTTCAGAACGATAAATCTGAAAAGCCCTGTGCTGCAGCAGGTGCTGGAGAGGAGGAACGAGGTCCTGTGTGTCCTGATCCAGAAGATAGCGACGACGCAGAAGTGCGTGATCTCTGAGCACATCCAGGTTGAGGAGAAGTGCGGTGGCATCGTGGGCATCCAAACCAAGACGGTGCAGGTGCAGGCTTCCCGGGACGGAGGTGCAGGCCTCCTGGGGCCGGAGGTGCGGGGCCGGAGGCCTGAGGCCGCAGCTTCTCTCTGGTTCCTTCCAGCCATGGGGACCTTGGTCAGGGGCCTTTGTTGGGTGGTGTCTTCATTCATCGGGACTTTTTCTGTAGCAAATTAAGAGAAGTCCAACTCCAGCTCGCTTAAATAAGAATCAAATGTATTGGCTCATGTAATCGAAATGTTTGGGGTAAGCTGGCTTCTGTCACTGCTGGATCCAGGACATGGACTCATGAGCTACCCCTCAACCCCCAGGGGTGGGTTCCATCTGACGGGCTCTCTCCTTGAGAGCTCCAGGCTTTCATCCCACTTGCTGCAACCCCAGGGAGAAAGAGAGCTTCAGGGCTGGATCTCGCTGCACCATCCTGGTCACCCATCCCTGAAGCAGCCCCAAGGCCAGGGCAGTAGGATGCTCAGATTGGCCATGCTGGCTTGGGTCAGCTGCATTCCCAAAAGAAAATGGGTTAAATGGGTACGGGCCAGGCCCAGTGTACAGATAACGCCTAGAGACCCTCGAGTCAGGGGGTCTCAGCATTACTGCAGCATCAGCTGCCTCAAATTCTTTGTGGATTGAGTTGGGGGAAGGTAAGGATCTGTCTATCTATATATACATAAACAGATGCTTCTGGATTAAACTATAGACAGTCTTAACAAGCTGACCCTGAGCCAGTAGTGAACTTTAGTGGAGCAGGAAACAACCCAAGCTGTTTTCCCTCTGGTTGCCATGGCGCCTGATATCCCATTCCTAGAAATTCATTTCTTGGGTTGATATTTGGCCTCTGCCAGAGGACCCAGGGATGTCGAGTTTGGACGGAGGTAGAGATACAGGTCTGGAAGTACACCCACCCTGGGTGGGTAGGCTGAGTGGGCTGGACAGCAGTGATGAGGGATGTGCCCGATGGGAGATGGCTTTGGCTGGCCCCACCAATATTCCTGTCCATGGCGACCCCGTCTGAGAGGCCCAGAGCCCGCCTGTTAATCAGCAAGCTGGCTGTTATCACACCCTGCCCAGAATCAGGCTGCTCATAAAGGTCTCCCACATGGAGTGTTTGAGCTACAGACAGATTCTCGTCTTCCTCTCCTCAGGCCAGTGTGAGCAAGGGTCATGCAGCGTTTGAAGGAGAGAGCTTCGGTGTCTTACTTCTTGGCATTTCCTGCCCATCCTTTGCACCCTGGCTTCTCCTCCCTCCAGCCTCTTGCCTGTTTCACAGTACATTGTGCCATCTGTAGAGGTCTAGATGGGCACACTTTGAGGGGTTCAGCTAGATTCTCCCACTCAGGCTTTGAGATTGGGTAGGATTCTTGTTAAGATTTCAGAGTAGTTCTCATAATCCTCCATGAGGCTAGTGGGACATTATCTTGTCCTATTTATTACCTTTATTCAGCATCGTAGACCTAACTTCCCAGTACCCCAAACTCTGTAATCTTGCTTTTGTGCCACTAGGTGGGCCATTTACTTGAGAATATGTGTACATGTCATGAGACCAAAAGGGGGAAATCCTTGCCTCTGCTAGCTGGCTGGCTCCTCCTTCCCACTTGGTTATATGGGCGTCTGTTGAGCACCTCTCGTGTGCCAGGCACTCGACTGGCCATGGTGAGGGGCGGAGGCCCACGGGTGTCAGAACGCACAGATGGGAACATGTGCTCTCGCCCGCAGGTGTCTGCTGCAGAGGATGGGGCTGTCATCAAGGACACCAATGTGGTGCTGGAGATCCCAGCTTCCACCACCATCGCCTACAGTGTCATTGAGTTGTACGTGAAACTAAACGGCCAGTTCGGTGAGTGCTGCCTCCTGCTTGGAGCTCTTGCAAGACAGTTGAGCCAATGCTGAGGGATACCCCATCTTCCCCTGGGGTACACATTTGTAGGGGATCTCCTATGGCTTTGGGGATCATGAGGCCAGAGGTATCAGAAGAGTTGGGGACATCCCCATGACAAGGGGACAAGTAGGCTGCATTGGGAGGGTGTGGGTGAGGTTTCACCAGCATGGCACAGGGTTAAAAATGTGTCTTCTGTGATCAGACAGACTGGGGAACAGCCCTCGTGCCATGCTGCCCCGTGAGGCCTCGGGCCAGCTGGTGAATCTTGCCAAGCCTTACCCATCTCTGGGAGAGGAAAGATGGCACCCCAGGGCTGCAAAGAGGGTTCACTCAGCAGGGGCATGCAGAGTGCCTGGCACAGAGGCTGTTTTAGGAAGTACTCCTCCTTGGCTGTTAATAACATCATCACTGTTATTGTCTCCCCTCTCTCCCCCAATATGAAGCCCAAAACATTGCCCTCCCAGGGTATCTGAAGCTGGGAGATCCTGTATCATTTGCAAACAGTAGGGGCTTTGCTTTAGCTCGTGTCTGCCAATCTCATGTGCGCACGCCCCTCCCTCACACTCTTCCTGAGAAGACCTTGTGTTGAGTCCAAGAAAACCGACTGCTTCTTGGGGACATAAATGAATATATGTAATATAGTAAATTATCGTTGGCCTCTTTAGGTATGGTAGTAGTATTATGGTTATGTTTATAAAAGAGTCATCTATTTTTTAGAAATTTATACTGAAAGTCTTTACAGATGAGATGGTAACATGTCTGTGGTTTGCTGCAAAAATCGTCTGGGTGGAGAGGAAGGTGGGTGGGTAGAGGTGAAGAGCAGTCGTCGGTTCTAAGAAGTTGGTCTAGAGAGGCAGGTAAGTGACACAGGGTACACTGAGAATCATGAACTACATTCTTTAGGCCCCTGGTTCCAAATGTGTGTCATCCTGGGCATTTTTATTATTTTATTCTTTCTGTTTGAAAGACTTTTGTCTACTGAACAAAAGGCGTTAAGATGATTAAGCTGTCCCTCCAGTTTTTGTCATCAGTATGTGATAAGTTGTGTAGCCACAGGCGCGTGTGTGATCCCAACCCAGCATGCATCTGCCTCAATTATTCCTTCCAAATGGATTGATGCAGAGGTGTCCCTTTGTAAGCCTTTTGCAAGCTTGGCCTGTGCCCAGGATGCCCCTCAGTGCTGTGAGGGCCCGTTGGTGGCGGGGGGCCAGGCTGGGGTGCCACTCCAGGCAGTGGGAGCAGAGGAGCCCCTTCCTGTTTCTTTGTGGGGGTGGTAGTGCTCTGCCCAGCCTGCAGCTCTGTGGGGGTGCCTGGCCCTCCTACAGGGGGCCTCACTTTTCTCAAACAGGGCTGGAAAGGGGCAGCTTGGCCCAGTGCGCCTCTCCTGTTTGCATTTCAATTTCAAGCCTTTTATCTCGGCTTGCTTCCTCTGTCTTTGAAAATAAACTCCTCTTTGTGCTGCTGTGAGGAGGTGCCCCCCCCCCATCCCCAGGGAATTCTCGAGGTTCCTTTGGCTCACTTCCCACACCCTGGGCCCAGGAAGCCTGGCTCCAGTGCTGACTGCCAGCCCCGTGCAGCATGCTGGTCAGGCCATTGGTCTGTGAGGCTCGCTGCCTGATTTTTAAGACGGTTCTGCTTTTACTTCCCATCTGTGTTTTCTGTCACTTTCACCACAGACTGTTGTGATCTGGCTTCGGAAACACAGACCCGCAGGGCCGGAAGGGCCCCTAAGAGGCTGCCTGATCTCTCTTCCCACCTTCTGAGTGCGAGTTCATTTGACAAGCATCCTGTGCATCCTTTGAAACTTCAGGAGGAGGCTGAGCCCTTCCTGGTCCCTTGAGGCAGGCATCTGTACACCGTCCTTGATGAGGGGTTCTCTCAGCCACAGCCCTTTCCTTCAACTCAGGGTGCCCTCCGCCCTCCATCCCCACCCGTTTCCCACTACAGATTCTTAATTGGCTCCTCTGCCTCCTTGAATCTTTCCTGTCTGTTCGATCCCAGCACTGTAGCTAATGTGATTGTTTAAAAATAAAAATTTGGTCATTTCGCTCACCTGCTCAATCAAACACCCTTCTGAGGCTCTCTTTGTCCCCAAAATGGTGTCTGCATGTCCATGCACCGTAGCCCTGTCCCAGCGCATGTCCAGCCTTTCTCCTCATCCCCAGCACCTCCCAAGGCCGCCTCTGGCCCAGGTTAACCTATCGTCTGGGACCACTCTGCTCTCACTCCCACCGCGTGACCACTGTCACTCTGTTTGGAGCATGCTGTCTACCTCCCCTACTGGCTAATTCCTACCCATCCTTCAGGAGGCTCCTTAGACACTGCTTCATCCACGAAACCTTTGCTGGTTCTCTCTGTACCTAGCACTGTGGCCTCAGCGACCCACCACCTCCTCCTCCTCCACCACCATTCGCAGTACCCCTACCCCGCTCCTTCTGTACTGATGAGCAAGGCCCGGGTTGTCGTAGCCTGGTACAAAGCTTGTAGTGAGTGGGGGGTGCCCTGGATGCCCAGTGAGCATGAGCCAGAGAACGAGTGAGTCAGTGAAGGCTGGTCCTAGACAGCCATTCTGTCCTTAGGAATGCCCACGAGCAGACGAAAGTATGTACCGATAGCCATGCCTTCCACATGTCATACAAGTACCCAGCTCAGCCACATTTTTATTCCATAGCCTGCGCTTAAGTATACAGATTATTAAACAGAGCATGAAAGAACCCTAATTCATGACTTCACTTACTGTCTTCACTTAGCAAGGACATAAGAACGGCTATATTTCTGCCTACGGTTTAGAATCCTTGGTTGGGTTATCAAATACAAAAGTATTTAAGGAAACATTTTTAAAAAACTTTTCATTATGGAAAATTTCACACGTGTTCAAAAGTAGAGATGATAATATAATGAACCCCTCACGTACTTCATGCTTCAAGGGCAATTTATGTTCCACCTGTAATTTCACTGTCTCCCTCTACCTGTACTCGATTGCTTTGAAGCAAAAATCCTAGGTATTATATCGTTTTGTCTATAAATAGTTCAGTATCTCTAAAAGATAAGGCTTTAAAAAATGACTAGGTTTGTCATCATGTAGATTCATGTAGAATATATTTTATGTCTGGATTTTCCATTCAGCATGTTTGAGATTCACTCATATAAATGTAGAAATAAGTTTCTTTTCTATTGCTGTCTATTATTGTCTGTTAACAAGGTAAAGTTGACTTTAAGAACAGAACCGTAGAACATAACCACCTGTGCACCTAAATATACTGTCAGTAATTCTGTAATGGGATCAGTTCAGTCAAATCCAGTTTATCTGTTTCATTCATATATGGTGAGATCTGTTTGTTAAGAGTCAGTTTGTTCAAATCAGACTAAGGAAATACTCCTGATGTTTGAAAGTTTGCTTCCTGCCTGTTCAAAGAGGACACAGAGGAGAGCCTTATGTTAAGAACAACTGTTTCTCCTGTATTTTTAGGAAGTGGACGAGTTTTGGTCAAGCAGCATGCTAGTGTAGGAAGCGGGTTGATGGGAAAGAGGGCAGATGTGCTTTCCTGCTCAGCCCGAGTTGGGGGAAGCCGGGTCTGAGGTGTGGCCGGGCTGCCCGCTGCTGACTTGTCCTTTTCTCCCGCATTGCAGAGTTCTGCCTCCTACAAGGAAAGCATGGCGGCTTCGAGCAAGAGAGAAGAAGCGACTCTGTCTCCCCAAACCCCCTGCCCTTTGGAGAGTTTGCGTTTGGGGACATGCCAGATTCCTGGCAGGGGCCCTCTGCCTCGGACCAGCCACTGAGAGTTTTCAAGCAAGGTATTGCCAGCAGGGTGGGGCATGGTGAGCTGCTGGCGATTGGAGTGCTGTACTCCAAGGGGCCATGTGGCTGTCAGGAGTGGTGACTGCTCGGCGACTTCGCAGAAAACATTTGAGAACCCGGGGGCCGGTGCCTCTGAGCGGGCCTCGTCCACTCAGCGGCAGCTCACAGGGAACCTCGGGCCTTGGGTGTCAGGTTTTGAGAAAAAGGCCAGAGACTGAGGAGTGTCTGAGTCGGGGGCCTGGTATTTTATTTTTTTCCTGTTTAACCACAGAAGCCTTGCCGATCACTAGCAACAGCTAGTCAGCAGTAAGGAGAGAGCACCCAGGTTTGCATCCGTCCCCTCACATCCCAGGCTTCACTGCCACGACTCGCCATGCTTCGTCGGCATTGCACAGTGGCTCTCGGAGGCTCCTCATCCACGTGGCGTGAGGCCGTATGGTGCCGTAGCGTCCAGTGAGGAGGGGACCACCTGCGACTTGTCTGCTCCCTCAGCATTCTGTCTTAAAAAGTTGGAGTATTTTTTTTTGGGGGGGGGTGGGTGGGAGAGTGAGAGTGCAGTTTATAGTAGAAGAGGAGATGGATGAGGAAAGGGAGAAACAAACAATTATGTAAGAGCTTAGCAGAATGAGCTGGGAGCAGCTCAGAATATGCTCTGGCTGGAAGGGTCAGACGAGAGACTCACCAGTGGGCCTTCCGTGACCCCAAACCAGAAGCTTTTGTTCCCGTAGCAAAAATAGTGTTGGAAGAAATGGCAGTGAGTGAGCCCAGTCTTAACATAAGGCTTTCCTGCCTTATGCAAGGCCCTCCCCCGCTTCCTTGAGATTGATAATTGGATGTGATTTTCTGCTGCCACTGTCTGTGTCGGGTTAGAACCCCAGCAGCAGTGGTCCTGCAGCCTTGGACTGTGCTACAGCGAAGTGACAAGACAGTCTGAGGGTCGTAGCTTTCTTGCAATTTCCTTTCCTACCAATACGCCATGAAAATGGGCCATGGTAGCCAGCCCAGGGTGAAGGGGGGCGGCAGGAGCGGGGTGGGGGCTGGCCTGGCCTTTGTGCCCTTGGACATTAGACCAACCAGGGTACTTGTCTCTCCAGGCTGGAGTGGCAAAGGCCTAGTTGTGTTTCTAGGGAAGTTTTTGAATGTCAGTTACTGATGTGACATGCTCCTCTCTCTGAGAATCTCCACAACCCTTTGCTGAAATTTGCCATCAGCAGAGGTGGTGCATTTGTGCATTAGTATGCATCGCTGCATACAGAAGCTTTTAAATCACTAAAAGCTTGATAGACTAGATGCTTTTAACTAATTTTTTTTTAAAGGAAGATTCTAAGGGGAGAGGCTCCAGCATCCTTCAGAGGATGTAAGCTACCCAGCCGGGTGGCCCTGCACATTCATTCTCCAGGATAGATGAAGAATTAAAAATGAGCAAAGTGAAATAGTTGTGTGTGCCATGAAAATATGGTGCCAGCCTCTCTGAAATGCATGCATTAAATGTTAAAGGATACAAAATCCACCACGTATTAGAAGAAAGGGTATGAAAGATAATATATTTTAAAATTTGCATGACTCCAAAGCATTGTAAAAGTATTGACTGATGTTTAGTAATTCAGCCTTGATAACTTACTTCTGCAGATAATTTACTTCCTCTTGCTAAACAGGAGTCTAAAAGACTCTTTCAGAAAATAATTGATTAGACTTAACATCTAGTGAGTCGTCACAAAAAAGTGTGAAGTCTGAAACAAAACTGGGGGCCCTCTTCCTTTTCTTTCTATCTCTTTCTGCCCCCGGTGGCGTGAGTGGTTTATTGAAAAACGTGCAGGTGTTTAACTCGATGTCCTTTATCTCCGAGTCCCATGACCGGCTGTGCAGCTGGAAGTGTCTGTGAAAGAACTGAGGACGATTAGCTATAAGAAGCGAGAGCTGCCGTCCCTGTTCGGAGACACGCACGGCAGTCCTGAGACCGGTGCGCTCGCTGCTTTCACAGTGACCCTGCCCTTGGAGAGGAGTTTTCGTCCCTTCGTGGAGCTGCCGGAGCAGCAGCAGACAGCCTTGAGCGGCATCCTGCAGGCAGTGCTGTTTGATGAGGAGTTACTGCTGGCCTTGGAGCAAGTGGTGAGAGCAGAGACGTCTCCGCCCGGGGGTCCTGGGGATGTGGATGGGCTGGACCCCTTGCGACAAGGCTCTGAGCTAGGTTAGAGTTGTGTTTAAAACTCCTCCACCTCACTGGAGCCCTAAAGCTTGTTTCTGACTCGCAGGTCCGTGGTTTTGTCACTGCAGAGAAGTAGCTGCGGTGTCAGGACTCTCAGGGGACATCAGTCCCTTAGGGTGATTGTGACAAATTACCACAGACGTCTTGGCTTAAAACAGGAATTCATTCTCTGAGAGCTCTGGGGCCTGAAGGCTGAAGTTAAGGTGTCAGCAGGGCCATGCCTCCCCAAAAAACTTGACGGGAGAACACTCCCTTGCCTCTTTTAGCTCCTGGTGGCTCCTGGTGGCTCCTGGTGGCTGCTTGGCTTGTGCCACATCCTCCAGTGTATACTACGTTCCCATGGCCTTTTCTATGTCATCTCCTGTTCTGTTTCTTAAAAGACACCCACCCTTGGATTTCGGACCCACCCCAACCTAGGAGGACCTCCTTGCGAGATCTTTACCTTAATCGCATCTGCAAACACTCATTCCAGATAAGGCCATATGCTGGAGTTCCAGGTGGACACATAGTTGGGGGTGCGCTGGGGCAGTTGGTCAACTCACTACCTCAGGAGACAGACGGTGTTGTAGAGTCCAGTAAGTCAGCCTATTCTATTTAGAACAGATTGGAAAGCAAGCCTCTGTATTTTTCTGCTTTGCAGCAGGAGGATTTTCTGGGGGAGGCTGGATTCCTCAATAGTTTAATTGGAGAAATGGTGAGAGACACACCGGCTGCCAACCTCCATCCACCCAGACTTTATTCTCTACTTCCCGGAAGGAGGCTGGGGTGCTATAAGCCTGATTTTTATTATAGTTGCTTTCTTTGTTTGTTTGTTTTTGGTCTTTTTGTTTTTCTGTTGTGCAGAGGGTTCGAGCTCCAATTTCCTGATTTAATGCTTTATGACCTCCAGAAGGGCATTCACATTACTTTCCCCTCTTGAAATTGGATTGTGCCAAAAGACCTCTGCTGCCAGTGATAGAACCTGCAGTGGTTGACACAGTCCGACAGCCCAGGGCATCCACGTGCTCTGGAGGATGCAGAGCTTGTGGGGGACGGGCACGCTAGCCCCAGGGGGGGTGCAAATGTTTCAAAACACCCATTGACTTTTACTTTCCAAAATATCTCCTTCTGAGAGGGAAAGGTCAGGCCAGCACCCCGTGGGAAAAGCATCAGCTTCCTGGGTGGTGGGGGGCTGGTGGGCTCTCGTATGAATGGGTCTGGACGCAGAGGCTGTGCTGGAGCAGGACCGGCTGGGGTGGTGCCAGGGTGGCCCGGGCAGTCCTTGCCGGCAGGACCACCCACCTCTCGGCAGGTCCCGTGCAGCTGGACGAGGCAGCCCTGGGTACAGTTGGGATCACGGCTGGGGCTGGAGCGCTGACTTTAAAGCTTGAGAACCATGATGCTTTCATGGTCCCCTCCTCAGTTCTGTGTGTAGTCACTCCTTCCTGGTTTAGCCCACTAGACTCTGCCCTGCCCTGGAGGTTCTACCTGATCGTCCTGTATGCGTCCCCCCATCGCTGAGAAAGACATACCTGGGCAAGGCTCAGTTTACTGTCTCCTTACGAGAAAATCCAACCTGGGGGATTAGCGATTTCAAAACATACAAGAGTGCAGGGTCTTGTGTTGCCCCTGGCAAAGGACAAGGGGCCGCTCGTCGTGGACAGAGGACCTGGGCGGCACTCAGCGTGGCCTCATCACGTCTAGCTTCAACGCGTCTGTCTCTTTTCTCCTCCCTCTGCAGTGTGACGAAATGTTCAGTGGTCTGTCACCCCCACGGGCGATACCTGGAGAGCTGAAGCCCGCACAGCAGCAGGACCTCACGGCCTTCCTGCGACTGGCGGGGTGCAGCGTGCGCAGCGGGTGTCCGGGCCCGGAGGATGCCGTCAGCAACCAGAAGCTCTTCTCTACGGCCTACTTCTTGGTCAGCGCACTAGCAGGTATGGAGAAAGGGAGGGAGACTGTCATTGTTGCTCTGAAGCTGCTTTGCGGACCGCTGTGGGAGGTGGGTGCAGACCGACTCCTCCCTTCCAGCAGCATGGGGAGGATAAAGCAGTGGGAGGCCGAGGAGGTGCACAGGGGCGCCATGCAAAGTCACAGACCTGAGCACGAAGGAGGCCTGTCTTTCCTTGGGCCTCCCCGCTCGCCAGCACAGGAAAGCATCTCCCCAAACACAGCCTGGGCCCTGGCAGTGCCGAGTGGCCGTGGCTTTCATCTGGCAGCCGTCCTCCAGTGTTTCGGTCCTTCCGATCCTCCTGTTCCTCTCTGCAAACTCACCGCCTCACCCTGACGAGGTGCTGTGGCCGCTGGAGCAGGGAGGCTGCGGAGAGCATCTGATGCAGTAGGATGCTGAGTCCAGCGGTTCCACGACTTCTTCAGTGGTCCTGAAATGGCCCTCCCAGGGGTGGCCACCCAGTTACTACTAAGCGGTGGGCCCTGCCCTGACACTTCTCCACCACTCCCGCCCACAGCTCACCACGCCAGAGGGTCTGTGGAGTCAGAGGGTGGTCGTCCTGCGTGAGGAACTGGGCTTTTAGTTCCTCCTCTGAAAGGCAAGAGCTGGCAAACCAGCCCCGTCTCTCAGGCCCCACAGCTTCCCTTTGAGGTGATGTTCGCCGGGGCGCTGAGTTCCTCATACATTGAGGGTTCCTCCCCAGCACCGCACAGGAACAGAGAGGCCCAGGGTTCTTCAGATTTTAAGTAATTAGAAGAGAGAGTGCCTGTCCCAGATCTGCATGCTGCTGAATGCATGCTCTAGGTCTTATTCCCAGTCATGGATAAAAGTTTTGACTCGGGCAGGACATACGACAGAGCCCTGTGGAACTCCAGTAGAGACCTTACCCCCATGCTAACGTCAGTGTATTATGGTCTTTAAATGCAGGCCTTCTGTCAGGCGCTAATTCACAGGCCAGTGTTCTCCAGCTTGTGAGAAGCCTTTTCTTCACACACCTTGTTACCTACTGAAGTCAATAGGCTGGATTAGTGATGCCACAGTCCCCTTCCCCTGAGCCTGGACACAGCCCCAAATTCTCTGCAACCTTGTCCACGGGTAGCTACTTGGAGGGGACATGAGACTTACTTGCTGTTTCTGAGCTGGGAGTTCAAGGGTAGTAAAATGTGTAAGCACAGCTGCAAATATCTGCAGCTCATCTCTGAACTAGAGATGCCCTTTTGCGCCTCTCTCAACGGAGATCCATTTGCATGTCAGTCACTGTGGAGATCAGATCAGTGTCAGGTTCGTTCATTAGTGCTCTGGTTAGCCCTCAGCCCTTCTGAGTTGGCCTGGTCTCCCTCCAGCCGTCTTCTCTCCTTAGAGATAATCTAGGGAAAGTGCTGGAACAGAAAATGGCCTCTTTTTGAGTCCAATTTCCAATTCTCTAAATAAATAAGTTTTTGGCTTTAGAGTGCTTTGTTTTTCATTGAGACGTGATTGACATAAAGTTATATTGATTTGGGAATACAACACAATGATCTGATATTTCTGTATATGGCAACATCATCACAATATGTCTAGTTAACATCCATCACTGTACTCAGTTACAATTTTTTTTCTTCTGTTTAGAACTTCTAAGATTTCCTCTTAGCCACTTTCAAATATGCAATACAGTATCATTAACTATAGTCACGTTGTATATTGCATCCCTGTGACTTATTTTATAGCCAAAAGTTTGTGCTTTCAAACCGCCTTCACTCATTTGGTATCTCCCCAACCCCCACCCCCTACACACGCACTCATCTGTCAACTACCAGTCTGTTCAACAGGTGACTCTTTTTTTCTCTTTTGCCTTTTCAGCTCAAAGGTTGTATCGCTAGGGAGTGGGTCCCTTTAGGAACTGCCTCTATTTTACCTGGGCACGTAACTAAAAATCCATTTTGAATTACACTGACCTGGATTTCTTTTTCCTGGGGCTTGGTGGAGTCCTTCTGGTGCAGCACCCAGTGTCACACAGCTCTGCACCAAGCCCTCTGCTGAGCTAGCAGTGGGCCAGGGGCATCGTCCTGGGCTCAGGCGGTTCACCCCTCTATCAGGCCACATTGCATTTTTTTTTCTGAAAAATGACTAGTGACCTGAGTTTAGAACCCTTTACAGTTTACTGAGTTCTTTGATATATGCAAAACAAACAAACAAACAAACAAACTTTTTAAATCTATAGTCAATCATATGAGGAAACATGCTCAGAGAGGTAGATCCAAGGTCATACCCCAAACATGCAGTGGGGCTCAAAGGTACCGCTTTTGTTCCCAAATCCCAGGTTCTTCCTACTTTTTCATGCTGACTTGCTTTTCCCTGAGTCCGTACAGTTTGTTCTGATTGGCAGATTGGATGTCAAGGAATATCCTCTGCTAAACACCGATCTGGTTCCCTGGATCCTACACTTATTTTCTCAAAGTCCTTTGATGCCCGTTTAGCACTGTTCATTGATTCATTCATTCATTTAGCCATTATTGAGCATAAACTCTCCCCAGCTAGCTAGAGAGCACGAAAGTATAAATTAGGTACAATCCAGGGGCTGGCTTTGTCCCCGTGGATGCTTTTTGTTTTTGTTTGTTTGTTTGTTTGTCTTTTGACAGTGACTGATTTTTGCCTCTTGCAGAAATGCCAGATAACGCAGCAGCTCTTCTGGGCACCTGCTGTAAGCTCCAGATTATTCCTACACTGTGTCACCTGGTAAGGACCCCGGATGGGACCTGGGGATGGGCGGGAGTGGGGAAATGATGAGGAGACGGACACCTAACAGATGATAAAACACCCTGAGGGTTTCTCATTCACAATAGCCCTTCAAAATAGGTTAAACAGGTATTATTATTAACCCCGTTTTTAACCTCCCTCCACACCCCACCCCACCCCACTGGAAGACTGCAGCCCGGGGGAAAAGAGTTGTTGGAAGAACTTGCTAGCAGGGCTAGGACTCCAAACCTCATGCTTTCCTCATCATCTTGAGAAAGTTTTGGCCAAGGCCTGATGCACCAGCGCAGGAGAGGCATATGGCCGGCCCCAGATCGTCTGCAACGGCAGACCTGTGGCTAGGCCTTCTGCATCAAACGCCCCTGGTGAGGTATTCAGGACGACCACTTTACCTCAGGGAGACTCTGCATTCTCTCTGAGGGGTATTTTAGCTGTGCGCCCTCAGGAAATGTCATGGCAAGGGCACGAGGTAATGGTCAGCTTAGCCCTGGAGCGCCAAGATAAAGCTTTTCTTTTCCCTTTAACATTACGAATTGGGTCATTAATAGGAGGAACGGTCAACGGGCTGCCCGGAAACCACTCTCATGGGGCAGAGTAACGGGGCACACCTGGTGAGATTATTTTAAGGCCTGGCTGCTAAGGGCCGAGGCCAGCATGCTACGTAGGCCCAAAGGACCGAAGCTCAGGGCTCCGCACCCACATCTGGAACGCGGGGAGCGGGGTAGACTGCCCAGCTAGGACCCTGAAATGTGTCAGGCATCCTCCCTGGGAATTCGAGCTCTGTGGTCAGTGCCCCTGGCACACCTTTGGACAGCAGGGACATCTGAAGACTGCAGGGAGGCGTGTTCCGGGGAGCAGTGTACATGTCGTTCACAAATGAGAGCGGATTCTGCCGCCCAGAGAAACAAACGCTGCATTCTTTTGACCACAGAACTACTTGAAAGTGTCCGTATGTATGTCCCGTGGCCAGCTGAGGGCAAAATTGCTGGTGTGTGGTTATGGAAACAGTCTGTTTCATTGTCAAACTGTCTGTCACGATGAGTGTGACAGTAGCTCTGCTTTCACAGCCCAGCTCCATTTTACAGCCACTGAGCATTCAGTATGTGCAAAGCCGTCAGCTGCGTCCAGGAGGCATGTAAAAAGGAACATACCGCCAAGGCCACAGCAGCTAACTCCTCCTCCCGGCAAACTCACGCTTCGTGGTCACCGTCCTTGCAGACCAGCCCTAGGAGTGATCTTTGTCTTCCCCAAGTTCTGCTCTGTTAGTGGTCTGGGAGTAGACCTTAGGACACACGCGGAGTTCCAGATCGGCTGCTCTCTGCGTTGGCGCTGAACTCCGACCCCCCTTCCCGCCCCAGGGTCCTTTGCTTGCCTTCATGGGATGCTCAACATAGAGAAAGAAATACTCTTTCTTTAAACACCTTTCCAGGCATCTTCCCATAATCTCCCCTAGATACTGCAACAGCTTTTCTTAAGACAGCGAGGCTCCTGCCTCCTGCAGGAATTTGGGTATTGTGTGTTTCTTACAGGGGTTTACATAGAACAGGGTATAAAAATCTACCTGCACACCTGTCTTGTGTTGTCTGGAGGCCAGAGTAACCTTGAGAGGCTTTCTGAGGGGCTTTTGGGAGAATGGTGTCAGATGCTTCCACATGGGCTGAACTGGTAAGAAGGTGAGTTAGAATCATCAATGGAGAGTGTTAATTCTGCCCCCACCACCCTCTGGGTGGCCGGAAGCTCTTTTATACCTACAAGTGCCTCTGGGCACTCGGGGTTGGCAGATGCCTAGAGAAGGAGGCTGGACCCACCCAGCATTCCCTGCCAGACCCAGACACCGTGCTGCTGGCAGCCCGCAGCCCGCACCAGTGGGGGCGCGCTCTCAAATCGCGGGGATGCGGTGCTCGTGCATTAGGGCGCAGGCCGCTCCTCGCTCTGAGCGGTCTGGGGCCAAAACGGTAACGCTGAACCTGTGGTTACACTGTGTGAACTGTATCTGGCAAATCTACAAGCTGTGTTTTTAAGGCTGATTTTGATAACAGAGGCATGAGTCGTTTGTATTCTAATGAGTGCTGCCCTTCAGCCTTGGGCGAGCTGCATATCACAGCAAGATTAGCTGGAATTCTTTAGGACTCCCTTCAGATTTAGTTAAATTTCATGCATACATGATAGGCTCCGCTTTTTTTTTTCTTAAAAATTTTACTCTCTGGCTTCCTAATCCAATCTGGTTCTGAAAGCCTGTTTAAAAATCAAGTCTACTGGCAAGATGAAAAAATACATTGTCACAGGCACTGATCGAGACCCTAAAAGCCAAGTGTCAGATGTTTTGAGCAACATGGGAAGTGCCCCTCTCTCTGAGGAACCACCGTCCAGCCGGCCAGCACCCTGAGGGGCCGCGGTCCAGGCAGGGTGAATGGTGGCTGTGACTGACCAGGACCCTGCTTGCCTGAGCTTCAGTCTCAGGAAACAGACTAAAGAAGTCAAGAAGGATAATTCCAGACACAGTGAGCATATGAAGACAGGATAATGATGTAGTGGGGGTCGGAAGTGGATGGATGGAGAGGGCATTAGGGAAGGCCCAGCATTTCAGCTGACCCGAGAGGAGAAAAGGTCTCCATGGACTTCTGGAGGGAGAGCACTAAGGCAGGAGAGCAGAGCTACTTGAGGCAGGAAGCTTAACTAAATAAACTATGGTACCTTCACCTCTGAGGGGTTTGTGCAAACATATAAGAAATTCTAAGGCCTTCACTTAAATATAAAACATCAAATAAGCCTTACATACTGTGGTAAGAACGTTACATTCTGACCTTTCTAATCTCCTGGCACTGATGGATGTAGTAGCAGGTAGCGTTCAGAGTAGGGGTTCAGACAGAGGATGCCAGGAAAATTGGAATAAATCAGGCCTGAGATCCTGGTTTGGGTCCAATATGTCATTACATTAAATTCCCTGTTCCTTTTGGGGCATTTAAAATGACGACAACAACTTTTTTTTTTTTTTCATAATTAGCTAGAAGCGCATTACTGTCCAGCTATGTGGACTTTCTATAACATTTTTAAGCGAGTGTGCTTACATGTGCCATTGCAGCTCCACGTGCTGTCTGCTGACGGAGAGTCTGATCTTGAAGACGCAGCCCTGGCTCCTCTGAGAGAGGCAGAGAGGTTCGAGATTGTGCAGCGCCTGCTCGCTGCGGCCGACATTCACCTGGAGCGACGGCAGTCGTCCGTGAAAGCTGTCGCCCGCCAAGCCCCTGACGTTTCCCAGCTCGTTCTTTACGTGAGCCTGAAGGGACTCGGGGCTTTAGGCAGAATGCATCAGTGACGTCCCACGTGAATCCTGAGTACATGTTATCAGCCAAGGCTGGGTAACTTTCAGGATTGTGGAGATGCCACTTTGAGGGGGCCTAGGTCAGATGTACGTTGAAAGCTGCTCAAGGAAATGAATTTACAAGAGTTTATGGAGTGGTGACTTTTTATGCTAGGAATTGCCTCAAGTTTAGCCACCGGGTACTCTGTAAATGCTTTCTGTTTGATACGAGGCCCTCCTGTGCTGGTCACCCCTGTGTGCAGGTTCGACTCCAGCACCCGAAGGGCTGGGGAAGGGGCGAGCATTCTCAGCCAGAATACATTCAGACCTTTTTTTTCTGCAGAAAAGTGGGTCCATCTATCACTTACATTTCCCACTTTCTTCCTGTTGTACAAAAACAAATGGGTCTGACACTTTGAGCCAAAAAATTCATTTTAAATTGTGAATGCCGTGGAAAAGCAATTTCTCTTCATAGAAGGCTACGTTTTAGACGTGCTACATGCCTTGTGGTGACTGAAAAATGAACTCTAAGTGCCACTAGAGTACATATATTCTTCTGCTAAACAAAATTATACTAGAAGAATCTAATAGCCGGGCACCTTTCCTTAAGGGTCTAGTAGCTATATGCATTTTATTTGGCTTTGATGAACATAATTCTCTTGTTGAGATCAATGTGCTAGTATCCCATGCAATCTGGATGTTTAATTTGTAAAATACTACATCCTGTATCAAAGGAAACTCTGAACTGTGTGTATGTCGCTTTTTACTGATTCCACATCCTTCTATAAATAGCCTGGCCTGTCCCCCTGGTGCCTCTGGTTCCATTGCTAATATCCACTGGGGACCTGAAGCCACCCTGCTTTGCCTTAGCAGAAAGTAGCTCACGCTCCTGCTGGAACCTGTCTGTCTTCAGGAGCATGGGGGTGAGGAGCCGCAGATGTTGGGGAGAAACATTTCACTCGGCATTTTTTTTTTTTACCTCAATATCATCTACTTATTTCCTTCCTGCCCTTAAGATTTATTTGAATTAACATTAACGGGGAAGAAATGGAGCAAATAACCGTTTCATCATCTCTAGTAAAAATGAGACTAAACCTTATGCAAATACTTATGAGACACGAGGGGAAAAAAGGGGTATTGAGCTGTACGATGTGGTGGCAACAACATAAGAAATAAGCACCTTATGTGCAAATCGGAAAGGAATGTGCAAAAGCAGGAGCAGTGGTGCGAAAATGGTGGCGGTGTCCATGCGTTTCTGTCTGGTTTTCTGAAATAAGTTTAAAGAACAAACCAAAGCCCGAGCATGCAATATGAATCCACTTGTGTAAAAAATAGACCCACATGTGTCACAACGCATGGGAGGAGTTAACTAGAAACCCAGCAGCGGCTCATTTGGGGAGAGAGATTTAGAGGCTGGGGAAGGAGGGTGGGGTTCATGCTGTATTCCTGTTCGAATCTCATATGTATTCTCCTCTAAATTAGAAACAAAAACTAACAAAACTCAACCAAAACACCAAAAAATAGAGACAAATTTCAGACAGACAGGATGCCATCCCAGCAAGTGTCATAAGTTTGGGTTCCATCAGACAGGCAACTAAGGCGTTTTGACTGTTTCCACAAATGCCCCAACACTGGCCAGTTCCCCTGTTAGACTGTGTTTTAAAAATTAGCTATGGAAAAGGGTGTAGCCTTATGCTGCTACAGGTGTTCCCAGCCCTCCCCCCCCCCCCCCGGGGATTGCTGGGCTTCTGAGCAGACCTCCACTGGGGTGTGGGGGGTGACGCAGTGCTGGGCATGCTCGAGTGAGGGTGACACTGAGCCTCCAAAAGTTTCTTCTAACTGTATCCTCATCATTAAATATTATTATTAATTTTAAGTGTGCCTTTATTTATTGCTTGTGATTAAGAAGTATATATTTTTTTTAATAGTTAGATTTGGAAACAAGTTCTAGCAGACCCGCTCATCTAGAAAGCAGAGAGTGAGTAGAGTAATAGCTCCTAGAACAGCACAGATCACCTTAACTCTAATGTTTCCACGACCATTCTCTTTCATAAGTGGATGCAAGAAACACTGACGTCAGCTCGCGAAGTGTGGCCTGACAGCGCCCCTCAAAGGCTGTCCATGTCCCAGTAATCCCTGGAACCTGAAAACATGCCACCTTCCATGACAGAAAGGGACTTCACAGGTGTTTCTAAGGTTTGGGACCTTGAGGTGGACAGAGTACCCTGGATTATCTGGGTGGGATCTTGAAAGACAAGAAGAGTCAGTGGGAGAGACTTGGAGAAGAAAATGCAGACGAGACAAGGACGCAGTGCTGCTGCTGCTCTGGAAACGGAGAGGCTGAGTGAGACGCCCTTCCATCCATCGCAGGGCCCCTCACAAACCCACACTCGGTCAGGAGGGGGCGGTTCAGACACTCCAATTAACCCAACGTGCACATCTGTGGGATGCAGCGTCCCCAGCGAAAACCCACACGACCACGGGAGAACACGCAGACTCCACACAGACAGTGGCCCCGGCCAGGAATCCAGTTTCCTCCCCATCCCCCTGCCATCAACATTAGAACGAAATGATATTATTTGAGGACCTGCTGTATTAAAATAATAATAATAATAATTCTTTTGGAGCCATCAGAAATACACTGGACTGGCAATTACTGAAGAATGAGGTACAGAATTTCGGAAAAGGTTGGGAAGGAATTTGAAAGTACCTTTTCTGGAAACAGGCTTCCCGCACTCACCCAGAGGGACGCCTCCAGGTGTCACCAGCCTGTGGGCAGGCCTGCCCCCTCCCTGTCCCTGCAGGCCTCAGGGCCCACCTGTGTGCCACAGCAGGCATTGTCCTCCCTGCCAGGGCGTCTCTTCCTTGGCTAACTGGAAGAGGGTCCTAGGTCCTCTCGGGCCATCTATGCACAGAGGCCTTTTCTTGACCCTGTGTTTTAATCTTCCCTGTCTCCGACTTCTTTCCTTGAGCATGTTGTCTTTGAGGGCTTGGTTCGGCAGATAAAGGAAACAATAGTTAGGGTTTCCTCGTTAAGGAAGAGAGGCATGTGAAAAATTTATTTTGGGGGGAAAAACTAAAGTCATTAGAGGTTTTTCACAAAGATTATTAGCATTTAAAAGAAATGACCAAAACTAATCTCCTAGCCTCTGCATTTTATTACCTTGAAGTCTCAGTTCTACCTGTAAATGAAACACTACATTTTTCCAATATTAAATATTTATTTCTTTTTACATACAAAAATACTTTACCAGGCGTATGCAATCTCACAGATTGAACATTTCAGTCATTTTTGCTTTTGACAGCATATGGAAATATGTGAAAAGAAAAATTTATAGGGACAGTTTCTGAAAAATCCATACTTCATTGTACTGCAGGAAAAGTTTTATTTATACAAGGACAGTCATGTCTTTTATACAGGAACGAGTAGTACAATTACTTGGAAAGCAGTAGCAATTAAATTTTATTTTTAATTTTTTTCATCAGAAACTTACGTTAGCAGCTTCTTCAGCTTTGATTTTTAAGTTGCTAACAAGCATTCTGTCCTCCATTAAAACAGAAAAAAGTTCTACAATCACTTCAAAGACTAGAGGTTAAAAAGAGCATGCATTTGTGTTCAAAATAAAGAGATACCAAAATGAAATGGGAAAAAGAAAAATCCCCCAAAGCAAAGTTTTCATGACAGATAACTCACCATGGGCTCTCACAGAGCTCCGCTAACACGTGGAAAATTACACCTGCGGCTGCACCCCCCAGCACTCATTCTTCTACAGCAAAATAAGACACCACTTCCTTAAAAACCAGGGTTACTGAAGAAACGGGAGTTGGCCGTTGTTTTTTAAGGACAGCATTCAAACAAAAGAAGTATTATCTTATATTCCACATCCTGATGGAGCTGTCTGGCCCTACCTGGAAAGGCTGGGGCAGTCCTCGTTTGGACCACGTTTGCATGTTCAAAGCAGAGTTACTTATACTACTGCCCGCCTCTCCTCTTTAAGGATACTATGAGAACCACAGTTTCACTGCTCATGACTTCTGGGTTAACACTGTTAACTCAGAGCTGAGGAGTTTTTAATGCTATGTTTCCCCCTCTTCCTCCAAGCTCCTTGGCTGATATGAAGCCCAATCTCAGGAATGGCCTGTCACATTTAATGTTTCGACCTCCAGCTTGCTGTTTCTGAAGTACAATAAAGATCTCAACTTCCAACCGTTTCAAGTGAGGCATTTGGCTTCTGCTCTATGCTCACCTGTTCGGTGGGACTCGAGACAGGTTTACAAGTACTGAGTCATTTAATCTCCCAAGGTGTAAATGGCATTTACGTTAACTGTAGATGTGTCCGTTCAGTTTGTGCTGGAGATTAGAAAAGAGTAAAAGCTCGTAATGAAGAGAGAGAGGAGAGAGGAGCGGGGAGGTGGGAGAGGGGAGAGAGAGGGGGAAGGGGTTGAGGGGATAGAGAGGGGGAAAAGTGGGGGAGGGAGAGGGAGAGAGAAAAGAGAGAGAGAGAAAGAGGAGAGAGAGAGAGAGAGAGAGAGAGAGAGAGAATCACTTCTGACTTTGGTGTGTGGAGACTGGATTTGTCATCATAGCACTGCATTATCAGCCAATGGCCATGAAGCAATTAGAAAGAGAACTAAAATGCATTCTTGTTGGATTAGAGATCCACTAATGACCTGTTTCTGAATGTTTCTCCTTATAAAGAAACAGACACCCTGTAATTTAATACTATCAGTAAGATAATATGGGCTGCAGTGATAAATTTCAGCAATAAGAAATAGGCTAGGTCAGCTTTAAGGGGCAAAGATGAGTGTGTCTTCTGATAGAGGAGTGATGGATTGCTTATTTAAATTTGATTTGTGACTGGTCTGGCTGGCAGCAAGGATTTGCTAAGGGTTTGGACTTAGAATGGGATTCTAATCTAAAACGGACCTCCGGACCAGGGCGACTAAGAGCAGAACAGGTCTGGAACGACAGCCTCAGAACTGTCTTAAAACTGGAGACAGAATTCTTAAATGGTGTGTACCGTTCGCTGTTACCCCTGAAAAAAGTACATGTTAAAAGAACTTTAAAAAGATAAATAACCTCAATATAAGTGCATACGTATAAAAACTGATAAGTGCCCTAATAAAGATTTTCCAGTTTAGCATTAACCACATCAGAGTTACAAATTACTTCCTGTAATTGAAGCTGAAGACAAACATTAGCCTCATTTAACAAATGGAATCTTAAAAGTATAGGGAAAGATAAATTTTATCAAAGGTCGCAGGGTTAGGAGTCAGAATTAGGATCTCAGCCAGCAGAAGTACACCCTCTCTCTTTTTATCAAAAGAGCCTATTTTTAAAAAAGTAGTCCAGTATATTGAAGAAATGGTGCGAACCATGCTTTACAGTTTTTAACCTTAGAAATTAAATTTCATCATTTCCTTCACTTTTTGGTGTATTAAGAACTTATTTTTGGTTCTGTGCACTAAATCATTCCAGGGACACAGAAAATAACATGACAAATTATGGGAACTATCGAAAAATGAAAACTTGAAGCAAACAAAATGCATTTAAAAAATAATCTTACCTTAAAAAATTATAGAATTATCCTCCTCAGGTATACAATGTATATTTACATAAAAACTGATATGAGACTGAATAATATTAGTCATTGTATTCTTAAGTTTGAGAAAAATATTCACGTATACTATATACAATAATCCTATCATTTAAAATATTTAATTTCTCCCAAGAACTCAAGATATATTACAGATGAATTCTTGCAGTAAATGCTTTGGAACAAGAGTTGAACAGGTACCACAGTCTCAAGCCTGAACTGTACCATGAATTCATTAGCAGATTTAAGTAAATATTTCCCAAGAAATTTTCATTTAGGACTCTCTTCTTTTTCCTTAAGGAAATTAAGTTAATGAAAATTTTCTGAGCTTACATGTATTTTTCAAAAAAAAAAAAAAAAGATTAGTATCTGTCTCAAGATAAAATAAAGCCCTTAAAACAATGTGAAAAGTTTCATAATGTCTAAGGATTTGGGAGTAATTAAAAATTTAAGAATACTATTTATGATTACATGAGTGAATATATTTAGTTTTATTCATGTATTTTGGGAGAATTTTACATATTATACACATAGCTGTATATATATTATATATATATGGCGACTCAAACATTTAAAAAGTGACCTGCTATCTCTATACATAAAATTTCAGGATCGCTTTTTTCATATTTAGTATAAAGATTCATTACTACAAAATTATCGGCTTTCTAGCCTGTGATTTCGGGAAAATGGAGTGTTGTTTTAGAAGTCGTAAAGTTACAATGTTAGGTAGATCATTATTTTGACCAATTTTCAAACTTTTTTGTTCCATGTTTACCAATTCAAAATAATTGTGCCTAACTCCATGGTTATCCCTCTTAAAATCAACCCTAATCATAACTGTGACACTTGCTGTTATGCATAAAAATAAGTACCAATTTAATAAAATTTTAAAGCAAAGATCATCTTTTATTGTCATTGGGATATTATGGTCAAAGCAGTTAGTATCTGCCCATAATCTAAAATGCCACACTATTGTATTTTATTGCTAATTTGCATTATTTTATAAAGTGGTGTTAATAATTTGCTTTTAAGAAAAACTTGTCCTTATAAGCTATTATAAATTTTACTAGATTCTATAATCTAGGGTTCAGACTACTATTGATGTAGTCATGTTGGATTTATGATGTTTTTTAGTAAGCTATGTTCAGCAATTGTATGGTCAGAGTTGGCACAAGTCCTGATGTGTTGGATATTTAATATCACCCAAATATTAAACAGAAATTGAGACTGCATAATCAAGTCATGGCTGTAATAAAGGTGAAATTCTACTTATAGTGCATCGTTTATATTTGACTGGTTACAGTTGAATGATTTTTTTCAGGGACAGCAATTCTTTGAGTATTTGTACATTTGAAAATGAAAAAAAAAATATGTGTGTGTGTGTATCATTAGTTGTATATAAATAAACAGTCATGCCCCAAATGCTAAATGCAGATACTCACCTGCCCACAAGGAATCCTCAGGTGCATTAATGTTTTGGCACATCACGTTTCCAAAAGCATAGGCAGGTGCATACGTGCATGTGCGTGCATACGCGTGTGCATGTGTGTATGTGTATGTGTGTGTGTGTGTGTGTGTGTGTGTGTGTGTGTGTGTGTGTGTATTTTTAACTATTACCAATGTTCATTATCATTTTGAACCATTTTCTCTGTGGTAGAGCTAATTATTTTAGCCCTTTCCCACAATGCAATCCTGAGGCCGCTGGGCCTTGTCCAGCAGAGCTCTGCTGGTTCCTCCAGATTCAGATGGGACTTGAATTTCAAGTTCAATGACTCTGTATTGAAATATAATGAAATTTTCTAAATTTATTCTCTTCCACTCTGGTATCTAAGCAGAAATGAACTAAACTGAATCATTTTATTTCATATTAGGAGGGATTTGGGTGTATTAACTAAGTAGTTAGTGATGAATATCATTTATAACTGAAATATTTCTTCTAAGTATAGACTGTTTTCTAAATAATATGCATTTTTATACCTTATGATAAAGCTAAAAATATATATTACATAAAAATCGTCTCTATTTTGCCAAGATGGGTGAAACATTTTGTGGATACACTGTTTATGCTGCCACAATGATCCCAAAGCTGTCTGAAGAGGCTCCCTGTGGCAGCATGAAGGCACACCTGAGAACGTGGACATGACGCTTCCCTTAACACTGAGTGTGTTCAAACACGAAGGCATAGGACATTACCTTGACACTGTGCTTTGACTCATGTCGCTTTAAGAAACCAAGAATGTGATGTAAATACATGCAGTTTTAAAAGTTATCAGAGTTATTAAAAGAGTGTGATCCATTTTGCCACCAGTTTCCTATCTTAGGATAAAGTTAATTTGTATATCGGATATGAACTTCTGGAATTAAAAAAATACTTACAGATTTCCAATCTTAACAATGCAGCAACTTGAGTGTTTGAGTTCACTGTGAAAAAGATTTAAAACAATGTGTGCGTACTACTTTCCCTCCAAGCCCTCCCGGCTGCCATTCCACGTGACAGCTTTGGTGAGGGGAAAACCAATCCAGCAGCTGGGTGTCTGGTGCCTGCCACCAGACGAAGACAACCACCAATATTTAAGCACCTAAGCCTTTCAGTGTGAATACTGTTTATGCGGAAAGCTACAAGCAATAGAAAATCTGGCTAACTTTGTTTAATGCTGAGCATGGCATCTCTGAATACGTTTTAGGAACAATTTTATACCCTCTAAGAACCCCAAAGGAAAGTATTAACTGAGGTGAATTTTGGAAATTTGTATATGTTAAAGCATCTAGAGGAGGAGAACTGTTTCCCTAATAATGAAACAAAAAAGTGCATTTCCTCACAGAAACGTAAAAAAAACCCATTATTTAATATATTATATAATATATACCATGTATATATTATATAATGTATGTCATATATAGATAAAACAGCTGAAATTATTTTCAAATCTTAAAAATCATTCAGTAGGCTGGCTTCTCAACACAACAGATTGAACAAACACCTTAATGATCACGTCACACTTCAAAAAGCACATCGACTGTGTACACACCTCCCCAGCTGCAAACTCCAGAGGCATTTTTAAGCATCACAGGAATTTGACAGCACGGTCATGATACATTTGCTGACCATATCCTAATAAAAAAAAGCCGTCTAAAGAAATAGGTTCATTTTTTGTCAGTTAAATTTTTATACACGAAAACAAATCAACTGTAAGTGTCGTTTTGCTATAAGGCCCTCTCTCAGCCTGCCGGCCGTGCGTGCTGTGTATACTGCAACAAATGAGAGTGCAAGGTATTGCTCTTCATTTTTTTTTTCACTAAAAGTAGAAATGAAGGAGAAAAAAACAATATATCTGTAAAAATTAGAATGGATAGCCGCGTATCTCTGGAATAACAAAGCCATGTAGCATCGAGTGGACTTTTGATGTCAGATTGGGATGGTAGTTGGCTAGCTGTAGCAGTGACATTAAATTTCTGCTTCTACTATTTTTCTCCTAATCAGAGTAACTGACCCGTCACTAGTTAAATACTGAACTAAATGACAGTTTTACAAAACTGTTTCAAGTATTCATTATCACAGTGAAAATGTGAGACTAATGTTAGAACGAATGGTTTGAAAATTCCTTTGACGAAAAAGGCAAGGGTGCTAAATCAAAACATATACAAAATGCTTCAACGCATTTCTTTATGTGATATGAATAGAAAGATTATCCATAAAAAGTTAGAAAAATTAAGATAAATTATATATTAGTACACATTCCCAACCACATTTTATATAAAAATTCGGAATAGTGTACTGGTATTTCAATCTACACAATAAAAATGCCTGGACTTGGCAGATATCTTCTATCTGTGTACTTTCTCAGTAGAAGGTTTATTTGTTGCAGCCACTTTTTAAAAGTTGTACTTTAATTGTGAACCTTACTGACTCCTCAGTAAACCCAGCTGATGGGGACCCACTGTGGTTCCATTCTCAGTTTCTCTATGGCAGTTTGTAGTTTCTCAAAGGCTTTGTCCAGATTGTCGTTCACGATGATCAAGTCGAAATAGTGGTTGTACGCTCTTTGAATTCGTGCACTTTCATCCACTGTTTTCTTCAAGTCAGAGTCCTGTTGAAGAGTTTTAGAAGAAAACGTTGATATTACAACATGTATTTATTTGTGCAAACACCAACCCCAAGGGAACATGAGAAATAAATAGGTTAGATCATTTTTTACTGTGATTCCGATATTAGCCCACTAAATCTAATTTATATAGAATGCTAAAGAAGGCATTACTACCTGTTCGTATTCCAGTCATTCCTGCTGTGTTCATGTTTGCATTTATGAGTTTCTGCGTATTCTGTTTTATTGATTTTAGGATAAGACTCCTAATTAAAAGACTACTCACAATAATTTGAGGGTAAAATCTAAGGTAATAAAAGAATTACTGCAGAATTACTAGTCTCTGGCTCAATGATATCATCCTTTTCAAAATATTTTTATCTTATCTCTAGATCATGGAAGCTAATTCGTAGTGGCTGTTAAGCTCAAAGCCAATTTTGCAGCCTACCTCTAAGAAAGAGGATCTTAGAAATGTGTTTTGAAGACTAATTTTACGTTATTTCTTTAGCTAGCATTGTTTATATTTCATAAAACATTTCTAGTTATTTTGGAATGATGTAGGAGGATAAGTAATGGATTCTGCATGAAGTAAACTTTTTCATTAAGCTGTGTTTTGAAATTTTATAATACTTCCACATGTTCTTCAAATATTTATTGCATTCCTATTAAAGTGTCTATAATGTTTCATTATCTGTGGATATAACAATGAATAAGACAGAGTGGGTTCCTACCCTATAGTGGAGGAGACAAAAAAAGGGCAAAATAAACACAAAAACCTGCAAGTTGTAGAAAGTACTGTAAAAGAAGCCAATCTGAACAAAGCATTTTAAGAGACCTACTTTAGAAAGAATGATTACAAAGACACTGAGTAAATGACATGTAAACTGTGAAATATAGTGGGAGAAGAGCATTCCAGGCAGAGGAAACAGCAAAACCCAGGAGGGAAATGACCCTGATGTCTTTAAGATACTGAAAGAACAGCAAGATGGACAGAGGATTTGGGGGAGCGGAGGCGATAAATTGAGATGAGCAAGGAACTGATCATGGAGGACCTAGATGCAATGAGAAGACATCTCTGGATTATAATGGTGGCAGAGGAGATGGAAATGCCACCACACTGAAAATATATTTTGGTGATAAAATCATCAGGATTAGTTGATGTGATAGATGCAAAAAATGAGGAAAATGAATGAAGGATAGCTCTGGGTTTTTGCTTGAGTAAATGGGTGTTTGCAGAAGATGCAGAGTTGGGGAGTGGGATGGGGAAAATATGATTTGGAGGGAGGGAACATTTTGTACATATTAATATTTTGTACATAGTAAGACATCTGTGAGACATCCGAGTGGAGACGTAAAGTAAGCAGACGACTGGTTATGCAAGTCAGAGCTCAGAAGTCCACTTTATCTATACATAAATCAGAGATCATCTGCAGAACATGGTATAAAAGTTAATATAAGGAAAGTGTAGAGAGAGAAATGGGTTCCCAGCTAGGCCTGAGGTCTACTACACATTTTAGTTACGACTTTCACTGAGATCTCAAAATACGTTTGAAACAACTAAAATATCTTTTATTATAGATGTATGAACAGGCCACAATTCAACTTGAAAACAATTCTTACCTATTATAGTCATTAGCAAGCTGGCTTGTTAAAAAAAGATCAGTTTTTTGACAAAAACAATGCTGTAACCATAATGGAGTACACCATATAGATGGGAAAAAAAAGATTAAAGAGTCTATATATATGGCTATAAAGTGATCCTCAGAATATATTGGTAAGTGAAAAAATACAGGCAGACTAATTAGCTACCTTTTATGTAGGAAATGGAAGAAAGATACACATACATACTTGCTTTTATTATAAAAATAGTAAAAATGTCTACCCTTGTGAGTGGGAGGAAACAGAGTAAAGAGGACAGAGAAAAGCTGGATTTTTTTTTTGTTTTTATGATTTACTTTGTAACTATGAAAAATATATAACATTACATAACAAAATTAAATTCAAATGACAAAAAGAACACTACCTACAAGTCAAGAGCAAAATGAAACAAACCTGTTTCAAGTTGATGGCTTAACCACAGAGGAATCATTTTGCTGACTTTAAAATAAAGTAATACCCTGAGGACAACTTAGAAAAAAGTCTGAAACTTAAATGTGCTTCATTTATTTGATAAAGTAAGAAATTATGTTACTGTCATCAGGAACCAACATTTTCAGCATATGAGGAAAAAAGACACACATAAAGTCAAAGAAGTTAAGCAAAAATCATGTAAAATTTGAATTCAAACTACGAAATTAAACTAATGATATATGTTTTCTAACAAAGAAAAATGTATTTCCTCCCTCTGCCACACAAAAGGCCTAGATACAATGATCAGCTAAGCTGAACACACTCCTTTAGCATCTACATTATCTCTACATGTCATTTCCCAATTTAAAGAACCAGGACTTTAAATGGCTGATTCCAGGTTTGGGCCAAGAAATGTGTAAAGATAACTTTCTGTACCAGGAAGCAACGAATCATCAAAGACTATTGGGTTGTGTTAAGAAGACTCAGAAGACAAGTTGGACAGGCTTCCACTGGCTGAAGATAGGACAATTTAAACATCAAAAAGAGTAAAAACTGGCCTAAGTGCATAGAGAGGAAGCATTCCAAGTGACTTTAAAACAGTGATTTGACTGTATATATTTAATGGCATAAACCAGAGGATTGGGAAAAAAAAAAACAGGAGGAAAAAAACAGTTCACAGTACTCATACTTGGTATTCGCGTACTAATATGCTTATTCTCAGACTTGTACATATACTGTGGGACAAAGCAAATGAGCAATTATGTGACAGTAACATTCCTAGTGTTGTTTATGAGAACAGAGATACTCGGCATAGGAGAATGGAGTTAAACATATAAGAGAAAGAAAATAAAAACCCTAAATTTATTATTAATATAAATTAATCCTAAATTTGAGTAGGAAGTATCAGTATGAATTCATGATATAGTTTCCTTAGAACGTACAAGCAAAAAAGCACATATCCCAGCTCTCTCTATCTAAAAGGTATAGCGAGAAACAATGATCAATCTTGTAACATCCCTAGTGTCACAGTTTTCAAATACCATTTACCCTAAGACCATCCAGAGCTTCTTGGGGGAACAGCTGATTCCTGGACTGAAATGGGAAATGCACAAGATGACCCTGGAACATTCGTCATATCAGAAAGCAACGAAGCTGAGACTATTAGGCTTATGGAATAAGGTCTCAAGGGCGAATGTGAATACGCTCCTATTGGTCAAAGATGGGACAATTTGAGCATCAATAAGAATAACAACTGCAATAAAGTAAAACATATTAAATGAGTTTAAATCTATGTGCTCATGATGAAACCCCCAAAAATATAAAGACACACTTTACTTGGTCACTTGTCATCTCTAGTGGCTCTTTCAGAACAAACTCAGTATTCTGAAAACTAAGCCATAAAAGGAAAATATCAAGCATGTATCTTAATTTTCCTATAAGAACTCCACTTCAGAGTGATCAACTAGTTGATGAGGAAAAGTTTTTTTTCAGAAGAACTCTAGTTTACAAATGCAGAAAGAACCACAAGCTTATACCATTACTATCCCTAAAAAAAAAAAAAATAAAACAAACCCTGATCCAGGCAAAAATCAATAAAACTTGTTAAAATGATTAGGTGAAAAGTTACTTTACAGATCAGTCTAACGACACCTGAATTCACTGATAAATCTTATTACAAAAAGAGAGACAGCTTATTTCATATGCCTCATACTGTAACAAAACAAGAAGTATCACTTACCAATTATTCTTGCAAAAAAATTGAACCCATATCTGATCGAACCTCTATCAATTCACAAAAAAGAAAAAGAGTATAAAATGACACAATGGGGACAGAATTGGCAAAATCCAGACTATGGGACACTCTATAGGATAAATGACCCAATTCTTTGAACAACTAAATTAGAAGATTAAAAGAGAAGGGAGGAGGGAGGCAGTGAGAATTTGAGATTAAAACAGACCACAGGGAAATCTGCTTCCAGCTACGATGCAGTAAGTAACAGGATCAGACTAACCCTCCTGTTTGGCAACTAAAACAGCCAACATGTATGGAACAACAGTTTCTAAGACTTTGTACTACAGGTAGTGAAAGGCAGACATCCCAGAGAGACAGGAAACAAACGAAGTGAGTCTGTGATTATCCCCCATTATTATCGAACTCTCTAAGTCAGGGCAGAGCTGAGAGTCCATGGAGACCCAGAGATCATGGGAGAGAATACTGGGATGGAACAGAGAGCACAGAGAGACAACTTGAAGACTTGCAAAAGGTCCAACATTCAGCTGAGTCTCAATCCGTACATGTAGACAACTACCCGAGACGACTGCAGAGCCACCAGAGAGGATGAGAGGTGTTCATCCTGAGCTAGGAACAGGACTAATGCCCACAAGGCAGAAGAGAAAGCCTCACACACAGGCCACCTGGGGGAGTGCCCAAATGCCCTTACGGTGACAGTGGAAAATAAACACCCTGAGAATGAGAATGGCTCTGGTCTTCCCTAACACGTTTTAAAAGCTAGACCTGACAGGAACAAACTAGTTCCAAACAACCGCATCCCAGAACAAAGCTCACAACATCTGGCATCCAGTGAAAAATGACCAGATTGCAGAGGAGCAGGAAAACACGACCCACAATAAGGATCAAAGTCATTCAATCAATATCGACCCAGAACTGGCACAAATGTTAGAATTAGTAGCTGATGACTTGAAAACAGTTATTATAGCTATAACTGCAAATATTCAAAGAACTGAGTAGAGACATGGAGCAACCTGAAAAATAAGGAGGACTAACACCACCTGGTCTCAAGGCTTAGAAGCTACAATGTGGGAGGAAGCGGAGGTGGCAGGAGGGAGGGATTCTGAAGGGGCACAGGGAAGCTTTTGGTGATGGACATGTCCATTATCTTGACTGCGACAGCTTCAGTTGTGCACACATGTGCCCAAACTTATCAAGTTATACATGTTCAATGTGTACAGTCTGTTGTATGTCAATTATATCGCAATTAAGCTGGGGAAAAAGGGATTTAGAAGACATCCAGTAAACGCAATGGGTTTCCTAATTTGAAGAAAACACCTGTAAAAATAAATTATAAATCATGGGGAAATTCAAATAAAGACTGTGTACTGATGGTATTAAGTTGCTTCTATGTTTTACACATTGACAGTGTTATGGTTATGTTTAAAAAGTCTTTATCTTTTAGAAATAAATACTAAAGTGTTTACAGTTGATATGATATCAAAGATTTGCTTCAAAACTAATCAAAGTAAGGGTGGAAGTGAGGAGAGGTAATAATTAAATTAAAATGGCCACATGTTATTGAAACTAGGTGATGGGCATATGGAAGTTCATTTTTTTCTCTTGTGTATACATTTAAAATTTTACATTATAGAGAGAGGAAGAGCAAGAGAAAACGTAACAGAA